>JASSUY010018970.1:0-29731 GCA_032466535.1 Forpus xanthops | reverse complement strand
CAGCGGCGGGGAGCGGCCCCTGGCGCGGCGCGGGGTCCCGCGGAGCCCAGGAAGGCGGCGGCAGCGTCGGGCCGGCAGGTGGCGCCATGGCGCTCCGCAGAGCGGCGCCCGCACTTACTTGCAGTCGCGGTCCTCCAGGTCGAAGTGGGGGTTGAAGTTGATCATGATCCTCTGGTAGGGCTCCGGGGCCTGGATCAGCCACTCGCATTTTTGGCTGGGGTGGTAGGACTGGGGGTAGCCGGGAGACGTGAGGTACCCGGGACTGACAATTTTGATTGTGTCGCCGCACTTATCTGCAGGGGGAAAGCAAACAGGTTGGCTTTTCTCAGCTCCCTCCGGCAGGCTCCTGGTTTCAGCCTGCAGCAGCGAGCCAGCCAACCGCTGTGGCAGTGCTGGGGGACGCTGCAGCCTTCTTCAAGCAAACTTTTGCAGTATCCTTCTGCTTTTAACACGAAGGCATCCTTGCTAGATATGACAGCCAGGAAGAGGCCTGCCTCTCGGTGCCCATCGTGTCCGGCAGCTGGACAGTCAGTCAGCAGCAGAAGATACCCCGTTTCTAAACAGCACTTTCAAAAAGCCTCCTGACCCGAGCTATCAGTGTTAAAACCTTGCATCCTCACAACAGTGTTAATGTTGGCTCAGAAGGGTATCTGAGACACAATTATCTCTAAAAAGTATAATCTTCTGAAGTATGAAGTTTTAAGGAAAGCTGGGATGAGAACTAAAAGGATGCTATTTGACCCCCTGCCCAGCTATGAGATAAGCCTGGTCTGTGTCACTGACCACTGGGATTGCATTGGTGGATCCAATCTCATTTGCGGCAGACCCTCCCTTTGTTTTATCAGTCCATAAATCTAAGCAGGTTGAAACTATCTGCACTCTTCAAACCCAGGATAGAAAAGAACAAAGTGGTTTTAGTGAAGCAGAAATCACCCACTGTTTTTTCTTCAAGGAAGTTTGTTCATGCTTGGAGACTGCATCAAAGTAATGGAGCAGAACAACATCCTTTTTTCTTCCCTCCCTCCCCCCAACAGCAACAAAGATCTATTTTTAATAGCTAAATAGTTGCAAAAGTTTCCAGAATCACCAAGTGGAACTGTGAAAGGTGGTATGCTGCATCTTGCTCCTTTGGCCGGCATTTGTCAGAGTTGCATTTTAAGGTTTACAGGGAAAATAAAAAGGGACAAGAAATCCAGCCTACACGATCACTCACTTCACTGTCCAGCGCAGGTTTGTGTTACTACTCTTTTACTACTATGGATTTCTTTCTATAGACCTTCAGGGAGGAAAAACTTTCTCCAGACACTGATCGTTTAATTTTGAGCAATAAAATAAAACAGTGAACTGCAGACAGGAAGAAATGTCCACACTAAAAAGAAAGGCTGTATATCACTACATCCCAATAGTAGTATACACAAGCTGCAGTGCTGTATCTAATAACATTCCTTGTGAAAGCAAAATGGCATGCTTTGCTCTCAGCATGAATTTATAAGTGTACAGGATTTTATTGTAGGAAAACCAGGTCAAATGGAAATGAATGAGGAAATGCACATCAAAAATGCATAAAGCTACACTCTTTATAGAAATTATTTGCCATAAATTAGAAGGAAAGGGGATGATACATACTCAGCTGTATGGTCAAAACCCAGATATTGCTAAGTGTGTTGCTGGGAAAGGCTATCTTATTATTTATTTCTGCCTTGCCTTTGCAAAAAGGGCTGTTTTTCTCTGACCAGAACAAAAGGTGTTGCAACTCAAAGCCCAAAAGCTGTCAGTGGTGATCTTGCTTATCCGTTGTCTGGGGCTCTCAGGGAATCTTGCCTTTTCCTCCCTGTGTGAGCACACTCGGAAAGTGATCCCGTATCATTAAGCCCACTCCAGCTCTGCAAACAACATGGCAGAGTCTGGCATCTGTTAAATGCCTGAAATAAAGCAGTGCTGCTTCCAGTCACTTGACAGAGTCACTTCAGAGGACATTTAGGTGGACTCACTACCACCAGCACTCCTTAATCTGTGACTTCTGGGAAAGTGACAGTGTAATAAGATAATACGGTCTGCTAGACTCCCTGGCTCTGTGCAATCTCTCTCACACTTGATTAAGAAGAGCAGTTTCTAATGACTTTGGACCATTAGTTCTAAATAAGGTTAATGAATTAATTTAGAGAACACTAGTACTGCATGTAGGTGAAGGTGGCATTAGTAGGTCTGGTAGGTTTCAGAGAAGGTTAATGGCCTTGGTGACTCCATCAGGGCCACACATTAACCGCTAACAGTGATGGCTTCTGCCCAGCAACCCACCCTACGCCCTTTCTTTTATTGGGGAGAAATGATCAACAAGAGCAGCAGGCGGTCCACTTCTACTCCTCAGAGGATGTAGGATTAGAGGCAGTCCTGGTTTACGTGGGAGCTTGGGGATGAGCAAAGTGCACGTCTCGGAGAGTCCCCAAGATGGGCTTGGCACACTCCTCTATGCTCCTCCACCACAGCACTGGAGGAGGCAGCTCGTCTTGATTAAATTAAGCTGCCTCCTCAAAACATATTGGGAAAGAGATTAACTTCCATCATAAAACATGCAATTTTAATACTTTCTCTTCCACGGCACTCCACTTGCGGTCCCTTATTAAAACAATATACCAGAGTAAGTGGAGGGTGCTCTCTTCTTTTAATTACTGTGATTGAAAACCCAGTCAGGCAAAAGTAAATATTTGATAATTACTTAATAATAATTGCTCAGGATTTGTTGGGGAAGGAAAACTCACACGATCTGTTTCATGTGTGAGAGCTAAACATCAAGTAGTCCCACAATTAGACCATCTTTAAAAATGCATCATGCAGTGAAATATGCACAGTGCCCTGGCATTGTTCAGGGAAGGAGAAGCGTGCTGCTTTTAATTAGTTGTGTTTTCAAGGACTGCCTGATAGTAAACTAGCTACATCAGTTATTTGCTAAGGGATTACTTCTCTTGGAAGGGAGTCTTGAGCCTTCACAGGGAAGCTCAGCTTCTCACTTGGCACTGTACAAGTTGCATGTAAACTGCAGACTTAGGGAAGGAGCAGCGTAGAGAGCTCTCCATTTAAAGACTACATGCAGGTACACGTACACCTTATAAAAAGGTACAATAATCTGAAATTTTAAGCTTTGGAAAAAAGAAAGGGCGGTGGGGGGAACCTTCCCTTCAAAGTGCTCCTTATCTTTCAAATACAGAAGGCGAGACTTATTTGCCTAATGGATGAAACATTATTGAGATAACTGACTGTCCTGACGTAGTGAGAGAAAGCAGCCTGTTTTATGCCACCACCGAAAAGAACAGAAAATAAAGTCGGAAGGCGCTGCCTGGCGGGCGATCCTGGGGCGAGGGCCGCGCTGCTGCCTCCCCCGGCGGAAAGTTCCCCCTGCTGGGCCCGGGCCGGTGCCGGCGCCGTACCGTGCCAGCCCCCTCCGTATCCCCTGCCCGACCCCAAAGGCAGCCCCGAGCCCAGCCTTGCAGCTGCCTGCCCAAGCTGAGACCCGACGTCCCCGTGACACTCACCGCTTCGCAGAGCCCTGGCGAGGGTGAAGGTGAGGGCTGCACAGTGCAGGAGGAGTCCCCAATCCATTTTCCCTTCCGACAGCAGGGGAGGGAGGCAGAAAAATGAAAAATGAAAAAAAAAAAAAAAGAAAAAAAGAAAAAAAGAAAAAAAGGAAGCCTTCCAGGCACAACTCTTCCTAGGTCTTAAATCCTCCGGCCGGAGTCAGGAGCAGAAGGCACAGCCTGCAAGGACAGTCTCGGGGGCAGGGCACGCTGGCTTCTTTCTGAGCCTCAAGTCGCCCGCATCCTGTCATTTAGCTCCGGCTCCCTCTCCCTTTCCCCACACTTGTTCCTTCTCCAGGCGCCGCTGCCCCTGCCATTCCCAGCGAGACTAGAAAGCCAAATGAAATCGAGGGGAAAACAGAAAAACACCCAACGAAAACCAACAAACACACAAACAAGACAAACAAAAATCCTTGCGGTTGCTGGCACCTCGAGAGCGCTCTGCCGGGGCGGGCTCCGGGAGACGGGGCGGGAGTGCTCTACTAGAGGAGATAAGGAAGGGAAGCGGCCGTGAGCGGGGACCAGCCGGCTGCTGGAGTTTGGCAAACTGCGTCCCCCCCGCCTGCCCCTCTCTCCCCCGGAGACGGCAGCCTCGGAGTGGCGATGACGGGCACTGCCCTGGGAGCCCGGCACCCCGCACTCACCTGCCCCGGCCAGAGGCGAGCGAGCGAGCTGCCGCCGCAGGGACTCCCGGCCGGACGGGGAAGGGGGAAGCGCCCAGGCGGCTCCTGCTCGCAGCCTGAGGAAGAGGAGCGCAACTCAGCGGTAATAAGAGAGGCCGAGGAGCCGCCGTCTCCTAAGCCCCAGTCCCCTCCCCCTCCACGCCCTCCTCCTTCTTCTCCTCCTCCTCCTCAGCCCCCCAAGACATCGGCAGCGCGGAAGAACCAACCAACAAACAAACAAGCACGGCGATCCCCATCCCGGCCATCCAGCCGAGGCGAGGCTGGTTCTGGGGCACTCGGAGGGGAAACGGGTGGGGAGAGGCAGCGTCCCCCGTTACTACAGGTAGAGCCGATCCAGGTGGAGGCACACACCTGAGCCCCGCAACCCCCGCGCAGCCCAGCCCGGCAGCCCCCATCTCCCTGGCTCTGCAGGCTGAATCACACACATGAACCACGACCGCGTCCCGGCTTGCTTACTCCGCGGTGCCCCGCGAGCACCCTACCCCGTCCCCTCCCGGCTCTTCCACAATCACTCTCTTGTTGTTTAGTGGGAATATGCAGCCAAGCCCCACCCTTGTCCCTCGGAGTCCCAGCTGTCCCCCAGTGGGACACCACCATCCCCTGCGATCCTAGGGACTTCTGGCTGTGCCGGTGTGGGCTGTGAGGATGCCCTGTGGAGTCATTCCCAGGTGGCAGGTCACCCGGTCCCACCACCCTTGTCCCCTTTGCATTTCTGCATCTCTGGGGCACCTTCCTGAACCTCTCTTTCCAGACCCGCTTCCTACCACCCCTCTTATCCACTCTGTCATTCCTGCCTCTCTCAGCTTCCCTTGTGGCTTTGCACCCAGTCTGCCTCTCATGAAGCCTCTTGAGGGGTTGAGGAGCTGCTGGGGTTTCCCCGAGCCTGCTCTGCTCTCCATGGAGGTTATGTGGCATGAAATCCCTACTGGGGAGTGTGTCTTCTGAACAGTCCCCTTACACCCTTTTTCCCAGCACCAAGGGACAGGCACAAAGCAGGGACACAGTGAGTTCTGAATTCTGCTTTTAGGCTGAATGGTATGATGCTCACCAGCTATGGGGCCTGTCCTTCCCATGCGCTATTGCCCTGTCATACCAGCTGTCCTTGTACCCAGAAGTGATTACCTAAATTAACCCAACCACTTCTTTTATGTGGAGGGCTTTGAGCTCCCTCTGTATGGAGAAAATCCAGACACTGGAGTAGGAGTCAGAGGAAGAGCTTGAAGGCTGAAAGCTGAAACACTGTGTTAAATGGTCCCCAAAGATGGGTCTGAGCTAGGAAAATGACCTGCAGCCAACGGTGGATGTCAGACACTCTCATCTCCCAGAGCAGAGTTTGAAAACAATTTGTTACTGCTGCATAGTGAGGCAAACACTGTTAATGCTTTATCAGGAAAAAGGCCTGTCGGAGCCCATGCTCCACAAGGAATCTCTCTGAAGGATGCAGAAGGAAAAGAGTTTGGCTTTGCTGGGGGCAGGGTCATCCTCAGCCTGTAGCCACAGCAGTAAATCCCAGTCCACTCTGAAGATATAATGGTGTTTGAAATAGTTTTCAAACATAGTTGTTAAGTCTGTAGCCACACAGATTAGCTACAAATGTGTTACATCTGTGTTCAGAAATCATACACAGATTCAGCCTCCTTCATCCCTTTGTCTCTAGCCCAGGTTATGAGCCTTCCACACTCTCTCTTCCTCACTGCCCTTTTGAAGCCCCGACATTAAGGTCAGCTGAAGTCTGGAGATTAAGTCCATAGGAAATCTGTCTGCCGGTTTTCTACTGCACACTGTCTCATCACTTTCTGAGTTTTTGCCAGACATTCCCCTTCCACGATTGCAGTTCTGTAACACTGTGCGCTAAAGTGATTCTGTTAAACTCCCTGTATACTTCAATCTTCCCTTCCTTAGCTTCTGCCTCTTCTCCCTGCTTCTGCCCCTGCTATGTCTGGCAGGCTGGAAACCAGGCAGACTGGAACTAGTCAGACTTGAGTTATTGGGTTCAGTCTCATTTCCCCATCTTTAGGCAGTCTCTGGATCATCATATCCAATACTTACGCGTTTCCTTGATTGATTGGGATGTATATTTTATGGCTAACGCATTAAGCCCACTTTATTTTTTTTTTCTTTTATAGAAGTTCCCAGAACATGGGGGAAGGGAAGAGTTATCAGTGCTTTCTGATTATTAAAACTCTCATGCTGCTGGACAGTCCTTGAGATAAATTGGTTCTGTCCTGAAGCACTTCATAGTCTGCAACTGACTGAGAGACAACATGGGTATTAAAATACATCTGGTTTTGAAAACAGACATTACCTGCTGGTGGTAGTTTACTGGAGGGGCTGCAGAAGTGTATACACACATTTGTTTTAAAAACTCAGTCTCAGAAGCCAAGAGTAATTCTGTAAGTGAAAAGTAGTAAGCAAATAACCAGAAAGCATGTGTACTGGAAGTTACACTTAGTGCATTACAGTGATGGCTGCTTTGGGATTAGTCAGGTAATTTCTGTGAGTCTGTAGAGAGAAAATAGTCATTTCCAGTTGTATGCTGTATACCAATCAACCAACCAGCCAAACTGTGGAAGCGTTTTCCATTTGTTTTCCTGTCAGGTTAAGAAGTCACTTTCTTCAGATGCAGGCACGTCTGCAGATACATGTAGCTAGTGTATTTTAAAGAAATTCCATTCTTTGAAAAAGAATTAAACTCTTAAATGCAGACGGAACATGTACATTACTCAAGATGGTACAATGTGATACATGGTAAGACTAATGATGAAGGTTGCTTTTATCACCTCAGCCTTCTCTGCAACCACTAATCCATACGCTCAGGTTTATTTCAACATGCTCATGTCTCAAATATCAGTGCTTCCTCTTCATGCACAGAGAGATGTGCACCAGGCTGCAGGGACAGCTGAGCAGGAATGCCCTCTGCTGTGGCTAATATGGCCTATGAAAGAGGATTTTTGCTTTCTGCCTTAGCACCCTGTTAGATTTCACATTGGGACTTTTTTTTTATTTTGCTGTTGAATTCTGAAGGCCCAGGAAGTATAGCGGAGTCTGATACATTAAGGGGCTTCCCTACCATAATGTGAATGGCATTAGTCCAGTTTTTCTACTCATCTTTTTCTCTATAGTTCACAGATACGAGTGTAGATTTTTTCCACATATGAATTGGCCAGAAATGCTAAGTGAAGACATTCTATCCTTGGTTTACATATATTTATCTGAAAGCAGTTAATCTGTAATCATCTTGAATGTAAACTGTCATCACATGAAACGTTCAGAAGTCTTTCCTTATAATCCACTTCTCACATTTTAGTCATGGTATTTTAGGTCCTGATCATGCAACTGCTCAGCTCTCCATTTTCACATCAGTAATGGGATTTTATGGGAAGGATGAGTTAGTATTACAAAGACTGCATCTACATACAGTGTATTCAAAAGTTAATGGAGTGGCTAGCTTTGGGGTTTGGGTTCAGGCCCATCTTTGCTTCATAATTTGACTTGATGCTTACAACGCTTTTTTGAAGGTTGCCTGCACTTCTGCTATAAACCTGTTTCTCAAGAACTTTATAATTCAGCCATAAAAAATATTTGCCTTGGGCTAAATCATGTAATATAAAACTTGAATTCCAAAGGAAAAAAAACCACTTTTTCCATCTTAACAATAGCACAACAGAGCAACTTTGATGTTTACTCTTTTATGCATTCATATAGCACAGTAATGCATTTAATTAAAAACTAAATTTGGCAAATGATTAATCCATGGCTGAAGAACCTTTATTTGGTATTATTTTTGAAAAAGAAATTCAACAAATTAATCCCATCCATAATATTAAATGTCTGAAAATGGAGACTTCCTTCCAGTTTTTAGTGGAGAATAGAAATATGTTTGCATTATGACTAGTACCGACTAATATCTTCATATATATAGTCTGGTGCTCATTTATAACCTTCTCTAATGTTCTCTTATTCTTTCACTTATCTTTCCCAATAATCTCTCCAAAATTAGGCTTCTGTGTCATCTCCCCTCCTGTTGCTTTGTCCATATGAATCACCGCTTGGCTTCCTGTTGCTTACTGTACTGAACTGAAGCTATTTACCCTTATCTTTAAGATCAGACATACATTTTCCCTTGTCTATATCTCTCCTCTCTCAACCCTTTTATCTCCTACATCTTTTATCCTCCTACTCAGTCTCTCACACCCAATGCTTTTTTACCCTGTCCTCTCACATTACACCTCTTTTCTACACACAGCCACATGCATCTAAATGTTCATTCTTCTTTCAGTGCACCTTACCCTTCTCTGAAGAACCACTGCAAATATATGTACTTTTACAAGCCATGCCATTTGATCTATACATTATTTAAATTTACATTTGGCCATGTATTGCAAAATACACTCAGATCACCCTATACTCTGCTGGTTACAGATCAGATTAATCTGCATTTACATCATCTCCACATTGACTGCATTGTTAGGGTTAGAGTGACTTAACAAATATCATACCAAATGCCTTGGAATCACAATTGTGCCATCTCAAAAACGCCTTATCAATGTTCATCGTCCTGTCTAAACGCATTCTACTCCAACAAATTAGCACAGCCCAAGGCTTTATTAGCTGATTATCTGATTATCATAAGTCAAATATTTTCATCTGTGTCAAAGGCAAATCATCACACATATCATTCTATTCCCATTTCCAATCTGACAACAAGCTCGTCAGGTCTCTTCTGGGCCTAATTCCTCTTCTGCTTCCATTGTTACAGCTGATAAAATCTAAGCATGTTCACCATGTTCTTCAAGGTTTTCCCACTTTGTCTTTTCTTCAGTAACATTTGTATATTCTCAGTGTAGTCTGCTTTTTATCTGAAATAGGAAGTGTGGGACATATACAGCATATGATTTATGGTAGTGTCTTTCATAATTATGCCCCCTGATAATAAACCCCTTGATTAATTCAAGGGGTTCTGATGTAGCTGTTTCTGTGATGAAGGAAGTAACATGTAGGAAATCCACCCATAGTGGCTAAAAATCTGATCGCATTTCCACTGATGGCAATAATGAAATCAATTTGACTTCAAAGGAGAAAAGCAGTCCCTGTATGATAATAACGGACCCTTAGATTATAAACTTGTTTTTGTCAACTTCAGTTTCCATTTGGTTGCACAACATACATATCAATGTCTGTGTTTACATGAACATAACTGCCACAAAAAAACAAAATAGGAGTTCTTTGAGAAGTAAGGCTTTGCTAGACTGAAGATCTATAATAATTTCGAAGTAGGTGAAAATAGTGTTAGAAGTATCTTTGTATTTCTTGTCTTGATCTATTTTTGGCTGGAAAAATAGTGTCCTGTTCATGTAATCTACTCAAACTACGACAATCTATAAAGAGCCACATGATTATATCATATTATTGAAATTTATATGCGCTACTTTATACATGTTGCATCTGATGGAATAATACTAGGAAGGGTGCAATGTTATTAGGGAAATGGAAGCTGTCACAGCGATGCTGCGTGGTTGTCACGCACCCCCTTTAGCTACAATGCAGCAATCACTGTAAACAAGCAGTCATACTGCATTCATTACAGATCAGAATATCTTTCTCAATCATCTCTGTTCTTCAAGAGATATTCTCTATCATAATTTTCTTTGTCACTTATTACAGCTGATGTTAAATGATTTTTCAGCTAAATGCTTGTTTGGGTTATTTATTAACTAGAGAACATTTACATTGGCATACTTTGATGTTATACATGAAATGGAGAACCCATTTGTATACTCTAGTGGATTAACTAGAAATTCAAGGAATCATATTAAAAGGGATTAACTCTTAGGTGATGAATTACCTGCAGTTGGTCAGCTTTACTGGAGAAGATGCAAGCAAACCCAAACACACAGATCTTTATCCAGGTGATTACATGTAATGGTAGGAGATTATTAAATAAATTATGTATTAGCTTATGTGTCTGCTGTTGTCTTGTACTTTAAGAATATGAACTGAACTCTTAGGCTCGACATAGGCAAATTTTTTTCATACTGAGGATTGAAAGTGGAAAGCAAGAAATGTAGCTGGTATGATAACAGGTTCATTTTCAGAGTGCTCGTTCCTTTCAGTATTTTCTCCTTATTGTCATGCCTGTAGAAAAATTGCTCTGAAATTTTGTCTTGTAAAATTGCTTTGAAAAAAAACCCCACAGAGTCATACTTTGTTTTATTACTTTATCAGGAAGGTGCAGTTAAAGACATTTTGGCTATGGAATATGGGTGGTCAATTTAAAAATATATGAATTTTTAGGGTGCAGTAGAGGGATGTCAAAGAATACCTCTATCATCCCTATCCTTACCCCTTTCATTCCTGTCAATAGGGGTGATAGAAAATTGGACTGGCAGATTCCCTGGTATATAACCAGACAAAGAAAGTAAATGAGAGCCTGAACAAGGACTGACTGACTGAACAGGAAATTGTGTTTTCAAAGGCCCCACCTTTTTTTGAAATTTGTGATTGTCTTTTTTCCCCCTCCTGTCTTTTCTACTGCATTTTTACCTGTACTGGGACCATTTAATTGCCAACAAAGTCAACTGAGTAACTTCTGTTTTGAGGAATGTTGAATTTAGATTTCTTACCTACTTTGTGGGGAAAAGAAAAAAGGTTTTGTGGAGAAGCTTCTAAGCAGTAACCAAAGCAGCTCTCAACATATTTCACAATCTTCTCAATCTTATTCCATGAAAAGGGTAGCAGAATCATTGTGTTATATTTCTTGTAATCTCTCAGATATGCTTTTACATGTCTTAGAGACCTTTCTGGAATCTAGTTTTCATTGTGGGTTCACATTTTGTAAAATTCAGACAGGTTGCTATGGGGAGAAACACAGTTGTCCAGGTTGTCATAGCAGATTACACTTTACTTTTTGTGAAATTGTCACCAGGCCCTTGGCTTCTTGTAACCAAATAACCAGAAACATTATTAGTTTAATGAAGAAGCTCTCCAACAGGCTGTTTCCAAATCTGTAAGTTATCTGTCCAACACGTATGTTGCTGTTGTGTGCAGTATTTTATTCACAAAGGCCATCTGGACAGCCTTGACAAAGCATTGATATCATTTGCCAGAGAACATCTTGTTTGCTGAGAAAAAAAATTAAATTCAATGTTTTTCTAAATCTATCCAGAGACATTGCTTTTTTGTTCTCAGCTGCTCCATTGGCTCTACTGTGTTGAAGCTTCTTTGTCACCATTGCAGAATATATAAACATGACATTGTCTCCTTTTTTTTATCCCTGTAGTTATAATCTTATGCACACCTTTGTTCTTTAAGATTATTTCACATTCTGATTAGAACAGTCCTTGATTTATTCTGTTAATATTTTGAATCTTATATTGAATTCTGTTAAGTGTTTGTACGGAAACTCTCTGACATTTATAAGTTATGTTGTTCTTGAGATTTCCTTCATGGCTTGTTCATCATGCCATAGCATATCATAAACCCTTCAATTATTTTCTCCTCCTTTGGGGCAAATTCTTCCATCACAAAGATCTTAATGAGTAATAAACAGACAAAAACTATGTACCACATATAGACTGGAAAAAGGTCAAGCTCACTTTAATGGCTTGGCACCTGCACGTAATGAATCCAAAAGGTGCTCGGGCTTTATTGACTGGAATGAAGATGATTTCAGCTAGATAGAAAATATCATGCTGTGACCAATGGCCAAGAGCCCCACCTCAAATTAATCCTGCAAGATACTGAGCAGTCTTACAAAAGACTGAGTAACCTCCGCTGCCGTACAGCGTGGAATAGGATCTGACACTTTTTCAGTTCCTTAATAAAACTGAGCATCTTGCTGGAAAGCTCTGTATCCTTCATGAAGAAAGTTCACACGTTAATATAAATCCAAATATTCTTTCACCAAATAACCCATAATTAGAAAAGGACTGCTAGACTTTTGTGATACAGTATCTAGATAAAATGTTAGCAAATGAATGAAACTGATTTTTTGACATGCACAGTATCACTCTCTGAATATAATTAAAATATCATTTTTGAGAATGAAGGGAACTTACCAGATTTATTGAAAATGTGTTTTTTTTATTTCCTGCCTTGATTTTTGTCTTACAAGATAATTAATTTCGTTACATGCATTTATGATCCTAGAACAATCAGTACAAATGTAATACATTTTGCATTCATCGGTATATTCAGAATCCCTTCAAGTCTTCATGCAACTAATGTATAGACAGTATTCTAGAGAGTTTAAAGTGAATTAAAATTTAAAAACGAAGTCTGTGAATGTTTCTTAATTATGTCTATGTGGTACTTAGAGAGAAAAATACAAAGTTTGTGGTGAGACAGAGTTGACAAACAAATTTTGCTTTTAAATACTGTACTTTTTTATGGCTAAAGAAGACCAGAGATGAGCTGGTTATCATCCTTCAATGGCTCACATTATTGCAGATGAAATGTGAATGCTTAATACACTGACTCCTTAAAAAAAAAAAAAAGTAGCTTAAAAGTTTGTTATCTCTGGGCATGATGGCAAGACTGCTTGTAAATGCTAAAACCCAACAGAAGGACAGTAGCAGGCATTTAAAAGAGAGTGAGGATATTCAATGTAATGCTTCCCTTGATGGCGTGTTACTGGGGAGGTTAAGCTTGCTGCTATTGTGTGCTGCTGCATTCTGGCAGCATTCTGTGGTCTTGCCAAGTGAAGCACATTCAGGTCTTTTAGCCAGGATATTAACCTGTTGACCTACTGCCCAGAATAAGAATGCTGCCAGCCATAATCAGCTCTTGTTGAAGGGCAAGGTATTACAAACATTGGAAAGAAATTCCTTGGCAACTGATCAGAAGATTTACCTGAGAAATACATTTTCTGGGAGACCCTACTGCTTGCCTATGCACTATGGAAAATCTTGTCTTCATAAAATTCAACTTCATATATATGAGAACAGATTAGGATAATTTTGTTCTGTTGTCAACCTATTTTTGAGTCCAAATAAAAGCATCTTTTTCTAAAGGATAGGAGAGGTAAGAGTGTTGCTTTGTAACTTACAGTCATTCCAATGCCTACTTACATCAACTTGAAATAGCTTCATATTTTATTGGATTAAACAGGCCATAGTCAGACTGATAAAGTAATGAGAGTGGGGTGTATATCTGAGCACTACTGAAAACTGGCTGTTGCTCAGCTCCCCAGTGTGGAGAGCAGTACCTCTGCTGATATATAGAGATCAGACCCTGCAGATACTCCAGGAAAGATTTCTTGGAGGGTCTTGGAGGGTCATGAGCATGAGGACATGCAAAGTGTTCAACATCCCTCTTCCCTCCACATGCCTATTACTTAGTTACTAGGTGATAGCCTGGATTCTCTGTGCTGCCAGGCCAGGGTGCACAGGGCTTCCAACTGCTCTGGCTAGCAGAAGGTCTAGGAAGTGTTTCAACATTTATCAGTATGAATTGCTCTTTGGACATGGGGACTGGGTCCAGTGTCTACTGCAGTTTCAAATGCCCTACTTGAGGGAGGAGGGTGCCTTTGAGAGGGACAGAAGGCTACCACTCCATATTGCTGTGCCAGTCTGCTCCCCCACCACATCCAGGAGTGGGTCTTACTTTTGCCGTAAGAGGGGCAATGCATACATTTCTACTACACAGTAGAAGCCCAGCAGCATGATGGTGAGCTCTGGGAAAACACTGAAGGCAGTGGGAGATGACACTTCTCATGCTATATCTCTTGCCTTACTCTTCCAGGTCCTGAATGTGTCCAGTGTGTTGCCCATTATGCCACTGGATCACCCACAGATTCTCTATGCCTGTGCTAAGGTATAGGTAGATCCTCTAAGCTCACCTGGGCCAACTATGAATGAGTTAAACACTGGAGTGTGGATAGGTATTAGAAAATCATCTTTTAGACATTGCCTTTAGGATATTTTTTTTTTTGTTTTTGAACTTGTATTGTGCTACCAGTATGGCCTGTGGATGGTGCAATTTCCCGATGTTTATTTTGGGGCATCTGTCTAGCCCTCCCTTTCTGGGCTTTCTTTTTGCATGCTGGAAGAAGGGTCACACTCTGTGAGGCCCAGGCTGGCTCTACAGTTTTTCTCAGACGTTTGTTGACGTGGCGTTAACAACACTTGTCGTCAGGACTGGGTCCACAGGCCAGGCTGCTGATGAGGAAACTGCCTTACAGCCTCAAGAGTGGGATTTTAATACGTGTGATGTGGAGAGTATACACATGCCCTGGAGTGTTGTGTGAATATTATGGGTTGCATATGAGAGTATGAGGTCTTCTGGGTTAATGTTGGAGGATGGTGACAGATGGAGACAGCTAAATATCGTATGGCCTCATCCATACTGCTCCTTGATGGAAGTTAACCCCAGGATGAACCCAAGCTTTGTCTTGAAGAGAAGTAAGGGGAATAGTCTAAACAATTACAAAGGAGAATGTAGAGAAGGTGGACATCAAGATTCAAATGCTCAGGCTTGCACACTTGCCTTTTTTAATTTCACAGGGTATGGATATGCGCCATGAGTCTTCACTGGGGCTTCTGACTTCCCTTCGTAAAAAACATGGTTCTATTGTTTTAATAAATTAGTGTTATTAACATCAGGCTAGAATCACAATTTTTAAAATATTTTAATTAAAAAAAGCCTTACTAGCTTCCCTACAATCCACCTCTGTGCGCCAACACAAGGTGTCTGAATTTCAAAGCTGGCACGGGTTGAGTCACATCCTGATGAGCCATGGTCACTATCACTGCTGTACACCATGTTCTGATTGCTGTTTTGCAAAGACATTAATGAGTTTCCCAGATCAAAGCCGGCTCTTTCTCAGCATAGTTTAACATATATAAACAAAATCTGTTTCAGTAACTGTGAAATCATTTGCATTCATAATTATAGTGTTTTTTTCCTCATAAATTGCAATCATACCCAAGAAAACATATAAAAATAGAAGTACACTACTTATGCTTTATTGTTCAAAATGGCCTTCTGTTTTATCAAGCTGCAATGATAAAAAAAAATACATTCACTCAAAACAAGAAACCTAGAATATCATACATGGCAAGGTGGTGACAGATCAAAATCAAGAATAGTGCAGTTATCTCTTAAAAAGGAGATAGAACCTTTGAAATTGCTATCACTATAGTGTTAAAAGCCCCCAAATAAAAACAACACCATGCCGTATAGACATGAAATGACATTACTCTAGCTGAGGGCCTCAACTGAACCAAAACATTTGAATTTTTTATAAGGTTTTACATTTTTGATGAAAATATCTTAGTAAAAAACTGTTAGTAGATTCAAAAAAAATGTCTGTCAGATAGATATACAGGTCTGTAGTGTTGTGAAAGCTCTTGGAAGTGACAGTGGATGTGCAGTTGATCAAAAGTCTCAGCTGACTTAAAATGTTCAGTGAAACCTAATTAAGCAAAATAGAGACCAAGGAATCAAAATGTCTCCATTTTCAATCCAAGCACCTGCATATCTTTAGGAATTTTAATTATTATTGGTGGGAAATAATGAAATAATTTCCCTTCCGACAATTGTAATTTTTATCTAAATCCCATTTACTTAGAATATTTGAGACAGAGAGGTTGCATCCAGATAACAAGGCCTGAACTGGTCCCCTTAAGCAACAGAGGAAAGAATTTGATCCCTGCTCTGTTATAAAAACATATTTTGCCATTGTTAGTACCATAAAATTGTAGATCCTCAGTATCTTACACCATTTTGGCAGTTTCACTCCCGATGGAGACTAACATTATCTGAAATGGATACAGATAGCAAAATTTTTCTAAAAGAAAAGATTTTTCAGTATTCTGCATTAAATGCATAGAAGTATAACTTCTGACTGTGGTATTCTACTTAAGCTGTCCCCTGTAATGGCTGATTTGGCTGCAATAAGAAAAGACAGGCTTTTCCCATTTTAGGACTATACATAAAGGCCTTCTGGAATTCCAAAAGATTTTTTTTAATGCCCTAAGTATTTCTCTCTATAGGTCCTGGTTTTAGCTACAACTAGAAAAAGATATGTGGAAATGTAATAAATAAGGCTACTCTTTTGTGCTTTCCAAACCAATTTTGTTAACACAAGAGGCAGTTCAGAAAAATATTGAACCCTAGAAGTGCTTATCTGGACACACATTTTGAGGAACAATACGTCATGGATGGAATCTTTAAAATGAGAATCCAAAATTCAAGGCTGTTTAGATTAAATTCTTCATGTCAGTTTAGTGTAATTTCATGGGGGTGCCATAATTCTAGTGTAATATTACTGATGATGTTAAAAAGCTCATGAATGCAGATACAATTGCTATGAGATTCCCAAACCAGTCCTCTCTGATAAGCGTGCTGATAATCTAAAGCTAGGGAAAAGTGAAGGGTCGTTTACTGTGCCAAGCTTAACACATTTGGGCTCTGCTGGAGTAGTCAGGGAAGCCAATTTTGAAGCTGAGAGCTGTTTGTTTTAAAAGCATTTGTACTGCCTCCTATTTGTTTAATTCTAGAGCTCTAACATGATATTGTCAGAAATTGCTTTGAGACTTCATTTGGCAGGAGGTGTTTTCTCAAGAAGATAGGACCCAGGTCATTTAACACTAATTCAGTGTAGGAACCAGATTCAATAGGGAGGAAACCATCCCTTTGGTGGGAAGGGAGACAGAATTTTTGCCAGAGAAGCTCTCTAGTATGTGCTTAGTGGCTCCCATTGCCAGCCAGGCAAGCAGCTGGTTTCAGCACGCACTATTGTTTCCAGTTGGTCCTCATCTGCAGCCCCATATAGAGCACATCACAATAATTAAGTCTAGAATTTACAAAGGCATGGGTTGGAGGTGGCACTGTCCACAGCCAAGAAGAAATGTGATAGATGTCTAACTGAAGCAGATATCCTTCATGTCTAACTGAAGCAGATATGCTTCACAGGTGGCTTTGAAAGCCACTTGTGATTTCAAATAGCAATAGGTATCCAAATGCACTCCAGGTGAAAATCCTCCCAAATGGGAAGTGGAAAAGAAGTAAGATCATGCTTATTTTCCTTCACACAATAGCACCTTCTCCATCTTGTCCAAATTAAGCTTCTGTTGGCTTGCCCTTATTTAAGTATTAATCTCTGCCAGGCACAGGCAAATCAAAGATGCCGCACCATCTGGGTTTGATGAAAATGAGGCATAGAGCTGCGTGTCATCTGCATCTTGATAGCACAACAGCTCAAATTGTGTTATTATCTCTCTCAACATCACACAGAGGAGGGGCGCTAAAATATAGCCTGGCAGAACCTGTGTGAAAGTGTTCTTTGGGCAGATTAGCAATTGATCACAATCACTGTCACCTCCTGGGGCCCAAGCCTGTTTTAGTTGAAACCTAAAGCAGTTCTGCATTTGAGTTCAGAGGGAACTGGAATTGACATTTGGAGAGGAAAGAATAAAATCACTCAAGTGAGTGATTACGTAAAAGCTATACTGTTTATCACATCCAAGGACCATGAATACCAAAGCCTGCTGATGGATTTAAGAAATTGAAAGAGACATATGAGATTTTGCCCATTGCTAAGGAGTAACCAACAATCACCAATTGAATAATATCTGTGTTATTCTTTTAGCTCAAATTAGCGTGAAAAAATATATGAAGGATAGATTAAGGTTCCAGACTGGTTTATTTATCCTCATCTTCCTTCTTGAAGACCCTTAGAAAGGAGACTGTGATAACAACAGAATTGCAAGTGCTGAGGCATGCATCTTTTTAAGAAGACCAATGGCTATATAGTTTTGCAAAGGTGCTATCTTTAGTTCTTATGAAAAATCAGAAATAATTGATATAATGCATTTGTGCTCAACTGGGTTCCAAAATCCAGACTGCAAAATGAAGCCTTCCTCAAACTTCAAAATTGCTGCTTCTTAAAATGGCTGACATATTACTGGAAAAGAGGTCACATTTATCCTTTCCAGTCCAGGATGTGTGATCACAGGTGGAGACACTTCTTGTCTTGGAGAGCACTGAAGGTGAAGAGCTCATTTTTCCATCTATTTTCCCCAAGGTTACTAATTGCAATGAAGTAGGTTGGCTTGGCTTCCCCTGTAGGGTCACCTTTATCCTTCTGAATAGAGACCAAGCTTTCACTACTCTTAGGGGTATGCATGGCCTAAAGGCCTTATATATTTCACCTATAGCAACACTCCAAAGGTGTATAAAAGAGTGAAGACATAGATACAGGATGAAGGTGAATGGAAGAAATAAGTGCTTGTAAAAAAATATCCCTCAGTTCTTACTTTTTTATTAACTGCAGCATGCAAGATGTGCAAATGTACTTCAGATTGTGCTTTACGTCAGACTGCATGTATGTCATTTGAATGGGATAAAAGATTCTCTTCTGAGCAACCTGGGTTACAGCCTCACATGGGTTGAAAGAAAATCTTTATGGTATTTTAATCCTAGCAATTTTCTGGAAATTTGTGAGACGAAAAAAAGAGTCAGATTAAAAACTTAAGCTCTTATAGTAGTTGAGAATGCTCAGCATTCTAACATGATTAGCATTAATAAGTAGTGATTTTAAAAGCAGCAAAAGTAGCTAAGCCATGGTGGAACTGTATTTTAGGAATTTTAGGATAATAATTTGAGTATTAAGCTGTGAGAAATCGGTCTGTACAAGAAGAGAGCAGCAGGTTTGATAAGTAATGCAGAATGTGAAGTGAAGAAGACAAAATCCTCTACAAAAATCATGATTTGAGGTAATGAAAAGTATGAGCTGAAGTACTTATGTTAGAAATGGCTGGTTTTGAAAACAAGGAAATTTCTAAAGATCCGTGAGAGATAAGGTATTAGAAGAATGAAAGAGAAAAGGAAACTTTAACTTATGCTAATATCTCTTTTTAATTTAAGTATAATTTTACTATAAGCACTACTTCCTTGTAATAGTAATGGCATTTAAAAAAGAGTATGCACATTAACTTTTATAGTGTCATCATGACCTGTAAGTATTCAAATGAAGCGCATGAAGACAATGTCCTAATTTTGTAATTGTTGAAAGCCAAATCATTTAGTAGTTTATGGCTAGTAAAAAGCACTATGGTTTGTGTAGGAGGGAGCGGGAAGTTCTTATTGTTATCTTCTGTGCACTGTCAATCTTGGATTTTATATAAATATTTTCAAACTTATTTTATTATTAGATTTAATAAGTACCTAGGGTCACAAGAAATAACACTGAGAAATGCAATTTCTTTTTTTCACAAAAGTCTTCCATTCGTGTGCTGGTGCAAATGTTATAGTGTGAATGTGTTTCTTATGATTCTAGGTTAAGCTGTGCAGGCTCTATTCAATATACTCACATTAAGATTTTGATGACACAAAATTTCAGAGTTCATTTTGCCTAAAGCATTATTTCTCTATTGAGATTTCAGTGAAGAACAGTGAAATGTGACCAGAATAATCAAGTAATGACCAATACTCTAAGTTATAAGAAAGATAAAAAGGATTAAAGTGGCACTTTGAAATATAGCTCTGAATGTGAAACATATTGGAGAAAATATTTTCAAAGAGACAAAAGAGTTTATAAACTACCTATGTATTAGCAAAGTGCTGTTAAAAGAGGCGGCTGAAAGATGAGCTGTCCTTTAAGTAAAGGAATTCAGCAGAGGAAAACAAGAAGTCAAGAAGCAGATTCTTGGAGATTTCCTGGAGCAGATTCTCTTGGAAGGCATGCTAAGGCACATGAAAAACAGCAAGGTGGCTGGTAACAGCCAGTATGGCTTCAATAAGGGAAAATCCTGCCTGACCAATCTGGTGGCCCTCTATGATGGGGCTACAGAACTGATGGACAGAGGTAGAGCAGTTGATGTCATCTATCTGGACTTGTGCAAAGCATTTGACACTGTCCCCACAAAATCTTTTTCTCTAAACTGGAAAGACATCAATTTGATAGGTGGACCACTGAGTGGATAAAGAACTGGCTGCGTGGCAGCGTGCAAAGAATTATACTCAATGGCTCAATGTCCAGCTGGAGATCAGTAACGACTGGTGTCCCTCAGGGATCGGTGCTGGGACTGGTCTTGTTCAACATCTCTGTCAGTGACATGGGCAGTGGGATTGAGTGTTCCCTCCTCAGCAAGTTTGCTGATGACAGCAAGCTGTGTGGTTCAGTTGATATGTTGGAGGAAACAAATGCCATGCAGAGGGACCTTGACACTCTTGGCTGATGCCACCTTTTGAAGTTTAACCATGCCAAGTGCAAGGTCCTACAGCTGGGTTAGAGTAATCCCAGGCACAGCTACAAGTTGGGCAGAGATGAGACTCAGAGCAGCCCTGTGGAGAAGGACTTTGGGGTGTTTGTTGATGAGAAAATGAATATGAGCCAGCAGTGTGCTCTTGCAGCTCAGAAAGCAAATGTATCCTGGGCTGCATCAAAAGGAGCCTCACCAGCAGGTTGAAGGAGGTGATCCTACCCCTCTACTCTGCTCTCTGGAAACCTCACTTTTGTACAGTTCTGGTGTCCTCAACATAAAAAGGACATGGAACTGCTGGAACAAGTCCGGAGGAGGGCTATGAGGTTGATCAGGGGACTGGAGCACCTCCCCTATGAAGATAGGATGAGAAAGTTGGGGCTGCTCAGGCTAGAGAAGAGAAGGCTGTGTGGAGACCTCATAGCAGCCTTCCAGGATCAGAAGGGGGCCTATAAGGATGCTGGGGAGGGTCTCTTCATGAGGGACTGTACTGAGAGGACAAGGTACCCCTTGAACTTGAACAGGGAAAATTTAGATCAGTTATGAGGAAGAAATTCTTTACTGCCCAGGGAAGCTGTGAATGCTCCATTGCTGGCTGTGTTCAAGGCCAGGTTGGACAGAGCCTTGGGTGGCATGGTTTAGTGTGAGGTGTCCCTGCCCCTGGCAGGGGGATTGGAGCAAGATGATCTTAAGGTCCTTTCCAACCGTAACTATTCTATCATTCTAAGAAATCTTTAATAATTTAAAAAACTGTGCATGATCCATGCATACTTACAGCTTCTATAAATTAAGCATGTAGTTCTATAGCATCAATGGAGTAATGCGTCATGCAAATTAGAAGCATTTTCTAGCCAAAAAACATTTTAAGGGAGATAGCAGATCTCCTATCCTTTTCCTCTCACTAGAATACAATAGATCATGTCTGACTGGACTCTGCAAATAGTGAACAATACCACTTAACCCAGGGGTAAAATCAATTCCTCCACATTGTCATGCGAGGGTGTGAGGCACTGGAACAGGTTGCCCAAAGAAGTGGTAAATAGCTCCATCCATGACAGTGTTCAAGGCCAGCTGGACAGAGCCTTGAGAGACATGACCTGGTGGGAGGCATCCCTTCCCATGCCCAGGGGGTTTGGAACTAGATGATCTTAAGGTCCTTTCCAACCCTAACTATTCTATGATTGTATGATTCTATGATTCTATAGTTGTTTTCAAAAGATTTAGCATTCTTACTAATGGAATTAGGCTGCATGTGTCCTCTATGCACTGGGTTCTAAAGATGATTGTATAGAGTCAGCCAGGTGTAGGGGCTATAAAAGGAATATCTGGAATCAATTGTTCATGCAATTGCATGTTTAGCATGCATATAGACATAATTATTTCTATTCACTTCTGTTTGTGCATAATTTTCTTGTTTTTAAATTGGCTAGAGCAGACAAACAGGAGAAATTGTTTGAGGTGAAGAAATCTGGCATTTTTGCTCTTGCTCTCCTAAGGCACCCTGTTTTGTAGGTGAGCATGCTGAAAACACACATAGCACACTTGCAGTACTGACTTCCACACAACAAAACTTTCTCAACAAATGTGCTTGGCAGGTTGCTAGAAGCAGTTCGTATAAATGCCTATTTATCAATAGTCTACTCAGAAATTAAAGGCCTGAACTTTAGGCACGTGGAAAAGAAGAACTTTCAATACCTTAACCAGTCCTAAGGTTAGAGGTCAGGAACTGGGCTGAGAAGCACGGCTTTAGCTTTGTGGCCACTATGGTCTTCTCAGTTAAAATAAGTAAGAGTTAAGAGTTGTAAATTTTTGATGCTTGGACACCCAGCATCACCAGGATGTAGCCATCTATGTGGTGGCGTTCTGCAGGTGTTAGTGCTGGAGTATTCCTTAGGATTTCGATGACACAGTATCAGCAGATCACCAAAAGTGTTCAGGGTTTCTAATGTACTCAAGGCACAATGAACAGTTAGTTCTTCATTCCAGCCTCAAAAATATTTAAAGATCCTGTCTTTTACAAGCAAAGAAGCAGTGTTTCAGTTAAGATGCCTCTGACAGTAGCTGCTGGGATTTCCTCTCTTTTTTTTTTTGCATATTCTTTAACTTTTAAAAATCAAATTGCTTTAGCTGTGTTTACTCACTTGCCAGGATTATGCTCTACATACACACAGTATACCATGAAACATTCACAAAACAGCGAGAGTAAGGTCTAAGCTACTGTGAATTCTGTTTTATCCTGGCCATGCCTGTTTTCTCTTTCATATCAATTTTACTGGCAATTAAATGGTTTTAAGTTAATTTTGAAGAACTTAAACTGACAGAAAATAAAATAATCAAATTAAGCACACTCATATATATTAAAAAAAAATCAGGCCATTCGCTTATCTGTCACTTCTTGGTACTACAATTTTGGATTTTAGTGATCAATGAATTGTTCATAGATGAGCTACACAGCAAAAACTATTTGACAAATTGTTTTGAACAATGGATATATTCAAGGAAGTTGTTACCTGTTCAAATACAATGCATAGGCATAAAAGGCAAAATTAGTTAAATAAATTATGTATTGCAAATCACTATCCTGGATCTTCTGATAACTTATCCCTTTACTGTAGCTCGTGCTTTCACCATATGGAGAAATAAAATGCATTTCTAATTTGTTTTCTAATAAGTACTAATTAGTTCAGGCCTTTGAGATCCATAAGGAAATAAAGTGTGTCCTTGTAGCCTTCCAAATAAAGCTCTAAAGCTGCAGCTGGTATGGTCCCACATTGCTGTTCCTTCCAGCCTTCAAGAAGAAATTGAAATCATCCTTCATTTAGATTTTAATATGAGATTAAGTTTAAATCAAAATGACTAAAAATAGAAGCAGTCATTTAGGCAGTGGGCAATGTATGGAAGCTGTGCCTTTGTGGTGACTTAAAAGGGAGTGATCTGAAGGAAAACACACAGAAAATATTAAAATGGAAAGAAGCAAATGATTTTAAACTGTTTTTGTCAGATTACACTGTTAGCAGAAATAGTTTCCTGGGAAAAGGCTGTTTTGCTGTGGAAGTGTCTGCTCACTCTGCAGAGCTGCTTTTGAGCAGTGACGTGTAGGGGCATAGAGAGCATCTCCCAGGAGTCATGGACAGAACAGCCTGTGCATTCGTTGAGTTGGTCCCCTCACCCCACTGAAAGATTTTGTCATGTATTCTTCAGCATTTGTCCACCTAAATTTTACTATAAAAGTGGACTCTTTCATTAAACTGTGGACACCTTTATGAGATACTTTTTTTGTTCCTCTTTTTCCAATACAAGGCTGCTTTCTGGGATGTGTGTTTTCAGGGACTCATTATGTCACATTGATGATCCCTGCAAATGTACTCATGGTGTGTGAAAAAAATATGAAAAGGAAATATTTTACCCCCTCCACTATTTCCTTTGTGCCCTTCATCCAGCTTTTTTTTGGTTCGCCACTGGTGTTTTTTGCCTACTCTTGACTCTGTGTCATCTTCTACTGCCTATTCTGATTCATGTGATCTCTCAGCCAGACCCTGCAAAGTTTCTTTTGCCTCTCACTTCAAATATTTCCTAAAAATGTACTTTCTGACTCAGGGAAATAAAACTGTTCATCAGTCCATTGCACACAAACTGCATAGAGAAAGACAATTTTGCTTTGTAAAAGATTTTAATATTTTTTTCTCACCTATAATTTTGAAAAAGGAAAAAATAATCAAAATCAGATTTTTCAAAAGAAAGAAAAGATATTTGGTGATGGGCCCTGCTACTGCAGGGTTGTGCTGAGGATCTCCATGCTCCACAGTGGCTACAGAGATGCTTTGCAGGTGCAATGGCAGGAAACCAAGGACAGGTAGGTCTGTTAGTCCGGGTCCAGCCTCTGTCACAGTGTTTTCCAAAACAAACCACTTCTGCCAGGCCTTTTATTTCGTTATGAGACAGTGAGTTCTTAGGCAAAATTATTTCCCAACACTCTTGTGACCTAAGAACGTGTGGCTATACCTGAGGCTACTTGGGAGAACAGTCGCCACGGCATGGAGCAGTGTTGGAGTTCCTCTGTGGCAGCTGAGCTAGCTGCTCATGTAGCAGCTGTGCATGGGGTGGGAGCTGCTCTCCTCATCCCTCCCTGTTGGCAAACTGGGCTCTGCAGGTCACAGCGAGCTCTGCTTCACTTAGCTGAGCATTAAACACATGCTAAGCAGAAGTACGTGAGTCATCCTGCTGACATGAACTTGAGCTGATGAACAGCAAGCAGTGAAAAAGAAACAACAAATACTTTTATTCATGCCTGAAGCTCTTTAGTTACGCAGGGATTCTGTTATCTGTATGAATAATACCATCTCCATCAATGTTTGTCTGAATGCCTGAGGAAAAATGTGAGAAATGGAAAAAGGGCAGGGCACTGATACCACAGCATCATAGCCCTTTTGCAAATAAGGTCCGTGACAAATATTTTTATTACTTGATCATCTCTTGTGAGGACCTTCAGTAACATTTTATGGCATGCTCAATGAGCTAATATTCCTTTGATTTTGCTGGCCAAACTGGATTAACACAAATTTCTACATTCACCTTAACTTTATAAGTGCACCTACAGCTGGTGTTTTTTGGTAGCACAGCTAAACTAAAATTTTCCAGGCACAGCCTCAGGAACATTGGGAAGACTGCCATCAAGACATCCATTGTTTGTCAATCTGAATGTCTTCAAGAAGAAATCAACCCCAGGTCTTCTAATTCATGACCTTAATTATCACAATGTTTTTATTTGTTAAGAAAGTAATTGCCATCACGTTTGAAAAGAAAGGTGTCTGTTGAGAGCCTGGTTCCAAAGGAAGCTTAGGTGGATGAATATCTATTTCAAGTTAACTGATAGCATTACTGATAGACTTTTGCAGGAAATAAGAAATGAGTATTAGACAGAAAAGTCTGTAGGCGCAGAGGGAACTCTGTAAAAAAAAAAAAAAAACAAGTCCTTCAGGAATGCAGGCTGTTCTTGACCTCGGTGGCAAGCAGGGGGAGAGAATTCAGAGTAGCATTTAGTGTAAAGGCTGTTCAAGCCCCATTGTATATGCCTACTTCATTCGCTGTGTCTAGCCTGTGGGGATGTGCTAAATTTCATTTTGCAGGCACCCTTGTTTTCTTTTTCTGAGAGCAACAATTTTTAGAAAGAACACTGGATGTCATATCCATTTTTGGTACATGGGATCTCAAAGGAGATAGACTGTGATGTGAATTCCTATAAACTGGTTGTGATCCAAGCTCATGTTCTTTGCTTGTTTGTTATTTTTACTGGTACCTATTTGGCTGCTTCTAGCTTGCGTGTTACTTTTTCTGTTAATTTCCATAAATAAAATGTTCTTTCTCTGCCATGTTGCTGTTCCCCCTGATTATTTCCCGCTGTGGCCTTGGTGTAATAGTGTTTCTTCTTTTACTTAAAACAGCATGCAATTGCATTTTGAGTTAAGTTAATGGGGGATGGAAAGGATGTAGCCAGATCTCTGTGGGACTCCCTGTGTCTCACCGCAGCACCTCTACAAAACCTTTCTATGGATCTGGCTCAGATTTTCTGCTGATTTCTGTTGGTTTTGTTTATTACCTAAGTAGGATATTTTTATGTCACTTGCTATTTAATGAAATACTCTACAGTAAGTTGGATTTCTAGTATTAGATTCCAGGGAACCAATAAGAGTCCAGATATTGTTACTGCCATTTGGGCTGTATTGGTTCTTTGCCATCATTAAAAGAATAAAGTATTACATCTGTTACCCTTGCATTACAAAGCAGCTACATAAAGCTCTATGTGAGCTTTATTATCTGTTGGACTTCCCATAATGTCTAGCATACAATACAGTGCACCTATTTAGCAAAAAGATTCCTTCTGCAATTGAACCTTCTCTTAGAAATAGAAAAGGATTTTCAGGCTGTGAATCTGCAGGTAGTAATTTTAATAGCTGCTAATGTGAATTAATAATTCTAATAGCCTCATTTCTGATGCATTATCAGAATACTGGAGAGTGGGTTGCCATGGCTGCTATATTTTCTGCTATATTTTATCACTCACAGCTGTGTAAACTCTTTTAGGCCTGTGTTTTTCCTTTCTAATTTTTTTTTTTTTACTAAGCAGCTTCTGTATGACTTCTCACTGGGGTTGCTCTTAGAGCCCTCATTCAGTATGGACTAACACAGATCCTAGGAAAGTACTTTTCCCTCTCTGGGAGACTAAGCCCTATTATTAGCAGCTTAGAAGAAATGCACCATCCAGGGAAACATTCAATGTAAAATCAGTTGCCATCAAGCTGGTATATTTATCATTAGAAGTGCATGGTCTTGCTTAATACTCTTCAAGAAATTCAATAGCCAGTGAAACAACCAGTGAGACAGAAGAATATGTTCTCTGTTTTCCAGCAAGCAACAGACTCCAAAAAGCACAGCTTGTTTTGTGATTTATAAAACTGTTACATGGGTATAAATTTCAAATTTTAAATTCTTTGTCTAATAGTAAGACAAATCTTCATATGAGTAACCTCATTCCTGCTTAGCAAAGCAGTTGAGAACACGGAACTTAAGTTCTTGCTTAAAGTAAAACCTTAATTGCTGTTTGTATTATTTGCTCACCAAAGGTAAAAAAGGGCTCAGGAGGCATTGTAGTCATTGCTTCTTATCTCTGACATTTTACTTATCAAAATAAAATATTTTTTGTGCCATTTGTGTGCAACTCATTGGTAACATTGATTTAGGGATCCTCTTAGCCGTGTTGGCTAATATCACTAGTCCATTTACAAATCTTTTGAAAGCAGTGCTGCAAACATTCATGACAGGGAGACCCCACCAGATAGTTACACTTCAATAGTCTAATCTATTAGTGAGTGGACCTTAGAATGGAGATTTGCAACTGGCAATGGGACAAACTTTCAGCTCCTCATATAAAGAACATTCAGATCCCTGCAGTCAGTAAAGCATCTCCAAATCTCACAGCAACAAAATATATGGAGATAACAATGGTATTTCCCAGAAGTTCAAGAATGGTCTTTCTCACATAATTTCAGCACTGCTATTTCTGGCTTTTGGTTCAAGGAATGAAAGTGAGGGACATTTTGAAAAATATAACTCAATGTGTTAAAAATACTCTTTTGTTTTTGTTTTGGTACTACAAATATATATGTGGAGAGGAAGGAATTCACCTACAACTCCTGTGCTTTCTGTACACCCAAACCTTCTTTATCTCAAGGTTTCTACTGAATACTTCTCAGACAAATCTTGTTCTGCTGTGCAAGGAAGGGCTGCAGATCAGAGGATGTGGTGCGCCCTTAGAAACCTCTCTGCGGCATTATTCTGCTGGAGCAGTGGGAAGAAGACCTTTCTCTGCAGCTCAGAGCTCTGGGAAACAGAGTGTGCTGCCCTTCAGTGGATACTGCAATTTGCTTCCAAGCCTTTCTGCCCTCATTTGCAGCATATTCACCTTCACATAATGTCTAATTTGCTTTCACAGTTGTTAAGAGCCACCTCAGTTTTTGTACTGACAGCCAGTATATATTTTGTACCCTTAAACCCCTAAAAGGATGGGCATGACATAGCAGGGATTAAAAATCTTTGATGGATGAGTCTTTCTCTTCACAGAAAGGATTTTGTCTCTTTAAATTATGACAGTAAGACAAAATTACATCTCTTTAAATGTCCCAGAGTGTGTATGTCCTTCGTTACAATGAATCACACCAGCTACATAGGGCAGGTAGCACAGAACAAAAAAGGATCATCACATGACACATCTAGCAAACAGTATCTCTGATTACTTGGGGATATACAAGACTATTTAGGTAATATAGGTATAGTATACACAAATATACACACACACATACATATAGTTAATTTGAAATAGAAACTAATATAAACATAATTTCTATTTTAATTATGGAAAATGCTCCTTTTTTTTCTTGAATCATTCTGTTTCTCAAAAAAGAATTGATAACTGAATCCTTTTATATTGCTAAAAAGTATTGTTCTATAGCAAATATAGATACTCACATACTGTCCCTCAAGAAATAAGTATATAATCGGATTAGAAGATGTTTCAGATTTGGACAACTCTAATTAAATTACTTCTAACTTTTACTTGCGTCTGTGGATCAATCACTTCTTGACCTTCACAGTCCATCAATATAAGCAAAAGCAAAGCAAAAAAAAAAAAAAGAAAAAAAAAAAGAAAAAAAAGAAGTTCTATCTCCAAAAAAATACATTTTATTCTTAAAAAAAAAAAAAAAAAAAGCTTGTAATTGGCTGAATATGCTTGCTGCTTGACCTCTTAAACTTCTTAGCTTAAACTCCCCATACCTATATTTGACATTAACTTTCTTCCATGGTATGACACTGTGTAAAAAATTCCTCCTGCATTCTGGTTTTCTTTTGCGTACATCATTTATCATCTTTTGAAGTAAGGAATTTAAATATATGTTGATACCTTTATCATCTGATAGTGTAAGGATAAAAGTTCTGCCCAATGTGATGAACAAAAGACTTTTCCCTTTAAATACATAACGTAGAAGACATTTTCTTTGCATCTCTTAGGAGATTAAATGCCTCATGTTATTTTGCATAACATTTAGGAACCCTTTTACTTGAGACACCCAGAGTATATGTCTTTGAGGTCCTATTCTCATCCTTTGCATTTACATACTGTAACTGTAATCTGATCATGCATCTCCTCACTTGCCACAATAATGAACGACAACATACTCTGCCAGAATTTTGTCTTTTTGGTGTGGATGGGGTACCTCAACGGTAAGCAATTTAAGGGGTCTGGAGGTAGAACTGCATATTTAGTCGCATGGCTCCTGCTGTACCTAATGTGTATGAGCTTAAAATTTCCAATTTTGGCATTTATGCAGAAATAAAAGAAATGAAAAGTTCTAAAATGAGCTTTCTTTTATGAATTAAATTTAATTACAGTGATGCCAGTATGAATTAAAGTGAAGATTGCTGCTATGAAACCACTCCACCAGAATCCAAAGTTTTCAGTCAGCACTGTGTTACAACCACTTCATCAAATTCAATCTTGAAGTAAGCGCAAGTTGTCTCAATTAGAGTCATGACATTCTGTGTGCCTCAAGACTGATTTTTTCCCACTAATTTTTGTGTAATTTAATGACTTAGGGGTGTTGGTTGATGAACAAGCAACATGAGCTGGCAGTGTGTGCTCACAGCCCAGAAAGCCAACCGTATCCTGGGCTGCATCAAAAGGAGCATGACCAGCAGAATGAGGGAGGTGATCCTGCCC
>JASSUY010018969.1:34681-45986 GCA_032466535.1 Forpus xanthops | reverse complement strand
ACCACACAAGTTGAACTGTTGATGAGTGGAATCTTCTCTGTCAGGAGTTTTATTTCACTACGCAAGTAAGATCTTTTCTGTTAGCAGGCAGATAAAATCTGCTTTGGCAGATTATGCTTCTCTACAGGTAACAAGGTTCTCCATCAGCAGCTATACTTTCCACTCAGATATATTCTTTGTCAAAACTTCAGGTGCTATTTCAGAAAGTTCTCACTCCTGTTGACACAAACTCTTAAAAACATGAAAACACTCCTAAACAGCTATAAAAGTAATATCAAAAAATATTGTTAAACAAAATATCTCAGCTTCTGCCTACAATGCTCTTGATGTAAAACTTCAGAAGTCAGGAAAGAAAAGCCTAAGTCATATTTTATTCCTTCCCCATACCCATATATTTTATCTCTGATGCAACTACATTTACCACAGATAGTAGTAGATGGACTTATTTCTCTGTGATCATGAAGAGTTGTTTGTAGAAGACTTCTGTTCATAATGTTGAACTTCTGTCCAGCATTTTAAGCAAGAAATGGGTTTAAATGAAGATGAAATGGCCCCTAGAACTGTATCAGCTAATGGACTGAGAAGTACTTGAAAAGTGTCTCCAGTATATTAAATAGGTTAAACAAATTAAATTAATTACCACATCACTGACTCCCTTGCTACTTGTGAAATAATAAATGCCATTTAAAACAAAGTGTACACATCAATATGCAATCTAAATGGGCATTGTCATTCCTGAACCATAGGGCATTACCAGGACAGCCAGCTTTGTTGTGCCATGGAACAGTGAGGATGCTTTTTCGAAATGCACTGTATAATTCAGGCTGGTATGAACAATGAACAATGCAGACTTAACATCCTATCAATCTCTTCAGTATTCCTTATTTCTCTTGCAAGGTATCCATCTGTTGGTGATGGAATCTGCCAAACTGGAATCTATTGTTAATCTGGAGTTACCTGCTGCTTTGTTAATTCTCTTTTTGCAGCTGTATCAGGTAGAACTACTCTCTTTTTCCCCCACAGACAGACACTACTGATAACAGTCACTATGTAGTTAACAATAGCAACAGTAGTCTGAGCTCCTCAGAATTAAGCATGCTGTGTAATGTATGAAGCATACTGTGTAATGTATAATACTGAGTCTTCTAACTCCTCTAATTAATTTAATCTCCCATGGCTAAGGGCCATGGGTTACTACCCTCTTTCCCATCTACCAGGTCTTTAATAAATAAACAAAAACAAGAATCCTCAAACCAAAAGGAAGCAGAAAAATACTTTCCTCTGAGTTACTTGGGCTGAAGTAATTTCTCGCTGTTAGGGTCCTAATGGGCATTCTGAAAAACATGTATTGGGAAGCCAGTCCCCACTGTAAAAGATTATGCAGGTCAATTGTTTTCATCTGAAATCTCTTTTATACAGATGTGATTCCTTTTATTTGTGAACTGAAGTTGCAGAAATCCTTTCTTTATTGAGTAAATTAAAAAAAAAATACCTGTAGACATTCTCTTGCACTGATCCTTCTAAGAAACTTGTGGTAGGGTTTGTACTTACATGCTTTTGAACTCTAAGGGTGTGTTTTGTTTTATTTGTTTTAATCCCTACAAACACTGTTTCTTTGCTGCTCTCTCTTGCATTAGCAAATATTTTCTATCTGTAAAGAGCATTTAGTGGCACTTAGCAGATATTTTAGGCTGGGAATTTGGAGATTCACAGTGGTCTGTGTTTCACTGGCTCAGAAATCTGGTCTTGCGATTCCATACCATCATCAGTATATTTTTCTTCAATTAGTGATAAGCACAGCCTAGATTACTTTAATCTACAGGGTTAGAAAATTAAGTTAGACCTTGTCATTATACTGCTGAGAATTCAAGCAAGGGGAAGGGATAGTGCTATCATAGGAGAAACTAGAAACATGCTTAGCCAAGGGGAATAAAGTCTTCTTGAAGCACTGAGTAGAAAAACAGTATAGCTTCTCTAAAACACTAAAGAGATTTCTTAAAGATAAAAACTTATGTTTCCCACACAAGTACTTTCTTTGTAGTAATAAGGGAAGGAAATGAAAGTCACAGCAAAGGAAAAAAAATTCTATTAGGGTTATTTTATGACAATAACTTGTTGTGGAAGATGAGCAGCTCAGGCTTGCAAATAAAAATGAATTGGCAAGATTTCTCTCTCCCTACCCCACCCCCCCAAAATCATAAATTGTTGCTATCAGAACTTGTGAAATGACCATGCACTAGCAGCATTAAAGAGGGGATAAACGGCTACTTCTGCAGGTGATACCTCTTTGTAAACTTCAAAACTAAATAATACAAAATCACTGGTTATTTTGGACAAACTGAGAATATAATGTATCGATAAAGACATTTAGGAGTTACAGTGGAATATTTAAAATTTAAATGAGTCTGTTGTCCCAGGTGTATTTAATAAGCTTATTAATATCACTATTTTAACAATTAATAGAAACCTGTCTTGCTGTAGGCTATTTTCATAACTGTTAATTAAGTATCTACAAAGTCCTTACAAAGTCCATGCGCTACTAACAATGAGATTAGGCATTACTTGCTTATGTAATTTTGAGCTAATTACAAGACTATTAGATTTATCTTATAAATGCTCAGTGAGTTCTCTTTTAACAATCATCTTATATTTAATTAAAAAGCAGTATCTGCCTTGCTAAGTTAGAATTAAATGCTTGCTGGCGACACTAAATTAAGAAGTGCTATTAACATTTTACCAGTGAATAAGAGACTACACAGATATTTTCACAATCTAGAATAGTTACCCAGAAGGCAAACAAGCAGACAGGGATATTCAAAGGCCTTGAGTTCCATGGGGTCTTCAGAAAATTCCTGAAATACAAAAGTATGCTGGCTGTTATTCTGCTCCTTCTTAATCAAGACTGAATTGTCAAAAGTATGCATGAAGGCATATGAAAATGTAATGGAAAAGACTGTTTCATTATATAAAGTTGAGTTAAAGAAGAGGTACCACAATGGAACTAATAGTTAAAACTCATTTATGAACAGTTGAAAGTTTGCTTTGTTTGGCGAATGAGAATGGGAAAAAATAGGTGCCTCAGAGAATATTGGCAGTATTAACACCATATGTGATTGGATTTTTAAAAATATTTAGGGATGCAATTCTGAGAGGTTCCAAAATTAAATTATATACTCTAAAGGCAGAAAAAATATTTTTGAAAAATAACAGTGTTGTATATGCTTGTGATTATGCTCCTTTTCTTTTACCAAAATGGATTTATAAAGGTATATTAAAGGTTTGGTTTTATGGGATGCTCTGGGAGTGGTCATTGGCTTTTTTTTTTCTTTTAATAAAATGACTGCTTTGTCCACCCTGCTGTAAAAATAATAGTAAAAAATACTGACAAGAGAAATCAGGTTTCGTCTTTTGATTAAAAAAAAAAAATAAAACAAACCAAATAGTAGTGTTAGATTAGTTATTGTTAGGTTTCCTGAGAATGAGTTTTAATGTTTAAACACTACTCATGAAAATTTCCTATCCATATATATGCATGGCAAGTTCCCTGTGCCTAGTGAGTGTCATGGAAAGTCAGAGCATTTTTGAATATGAAGAGAAAGGTTTAACTGGGAGAATAGAATCCTAGAGAATGATGCTCTTTGAATCATGGAAACTTAGTAGCTGAGAAGTGTAAAGAAATAGAAAATGAGGGCTGGGAAGAACTCAGGCAGTCATCTTATTTCATTCTTTCTTTGTTACTCTTGATAAATGGTTGGCCGTCCTGTTTTATATACCTGCAAAGGTGGAAGCACTGTACTCTCCTCTGGCAATTTATTTCACCATTGTTTCACTGCCCTTCCTGTACAAAAACTTTTCTAAGGTATAGTCTGAACATTGTGATGCAATTTGAGCCCACTACTTCTTGTTTCATCTTTCATGGATGTACTTCACAAATCATTCTTCTGTTCTTCCTCACACTTGGCTTTTACTGCAAGGCTGTCACTACATTCTTTCTCACCCTTCCTGCTCTTCAGGCTAAATCACATTAAATTTTCCTGAAAAGTCAGGTTCTCTGTATTTCTAATTGTTCTTCTTGTGCTGCTTTTTTTCTTGCCATACGGCCGTCCAGTGCCCAATATTGTACTCCAGGCAAAGCCTTAAAGATTGCCATAAAATTCAAAGGGGACTTTTTACATCTTGCAGCCTATACTCATGGTCCTGTGACGTACTTTTCAAGACAACATGCTGTCATTGAGTAGTGTTCAGATGATACAATAAACACCCCTAGATTTGCTGCTAAACTTTTTCTCAGCCAGCAGTTTCCTGTCTTACATGACTCTTTCTCCTACTTCTGTGTAGAATCTCTTTTCATCCCTAACAATTGCACTTTGTTTTGGAGCATTTCTCTAGTTTAGTATCACCATTTTTATTCTCCAGCAGATTTACAGTCTCTTGCACCCCAGTTTCAAGTGCAAATTTAGTACCTGCTCCATTAGGCAAGTCATTAATTTGAAACTAATGGTACCAGATATAAAGCAGATTGCTATGGAGACTCAGATGAAATATCCTTTCAGTAAGGCCATGAAATATTCATAACTAATCTCAGGCACAAGTTTTTATTCTGTTTTTTCCTCTCATGTAATTGTTTAATCTACAGGATACTTCTACAGGTTTAGAGAATGTTGTGTGAAACAATGTCAGAAGCTTCAAGGGGACCAGTGTGAACATGTCTTCTTTAAAATTCTGGTATATTAGCTGTTATAATTTATTTTTCTTTTTTTCTTTTTGAATTTTATTCCTTTGGGGAAGAAAAGTAACTGCTACCTTCTGCTTTCCAGCTGTCCTCCAACAGCATCCTCTGTAGTAGCAGTGGCATTCTTCAAGCAAAAAGCCCAACAGCCCTGTTGAGATGACACCTGCTTCAGTCTTATATTTTTTAACTTCACCTGTGCAGATGCATCTTAGGCATCAAAACCATTAATGACATTATATATCAGTCTTTGACAATACCAAGAAATACATTATTTGCCTAAAAAAATTTGAACTCTTACCCAATGTGTGATTTACCACTAAATGTTTCCAAGTGCCAGACATGCAATGGAGAGTTCAGTGTCACACAGCAAGCACAAGCTCAGTGGTGCCTAAAGTAGACCTTTGCTAGTCAGGTTTATCCATAAATTTAGATGTTATTGTGTCTTTGTTGCAGCCTTACAGCTAAGTGCAGGAGTGTTTCTAAGGCTGAATCATTAAGGATGCATGGTTAAAGACAAATGTTACCTCAATTACAAAGTGAACATAACAAAAGGCTCTTTATATTTTCTTTATCTGTGACTAGCTGTGCCTGTGTTTTCCACCTTTTAGCTGTACCCTTTTAATCTGATTTATATCTTTACATTAAATGTTATCACAAATCATGAACTGCTCTCACTTAATGTTTATTACTGCAGATTACTATTATCTCTCACCGTGTTGTTGGCTTTATCTTTGTGATCTCAGTGCCTCCTTTAATTTCACTTTAAGGTACTTTACCTCTCTATAGTTAAAAATTATGCAGTCTGCAAGTAACTCCTAACAAATCTAGTAAAGGACTCAATATGAAACATTTGACTTTTAAGAATTTGGCTCCCACAGTGGAATCCCAAGTGAAGCACGTTGGTGCATTTCGGCAATTATAGGGAGAATTAGGTACTTCTTAATGCAATCAAGTGAGGTTGACTAGGGAAAGGTAAGCTACCTAAAGACAGTAAACTGCTGCTTGAAGTCACACAGCCGACAAGGTCTGAGGGTGAGCAAAGGACTTAATCAGTCCTGTCATGGGACTGGGGGAAGTTTGTGTTTTACAATCAGAAAACAGCTTCTGAACTTGGATGCCTCATTCTTTTCTCTGAGAGGATTTAGGAGCTCTCAAAGCTTGTGTATCTTTGTGTTGCTATTGAGGGAATCTATCTGTAGTTTGGGGAAAGTTTATGTTAATCCAGCACAGCACAGTGCAAATAAGGAACAGATTGATCAAAACATGATATCAAGATGGCATTTTCAGAAATCTTTAGTTTGACATTGTAGAATTTGATGTTGGATTGTCTTTTTCTCCTTTTGGTGCGTTACCCTTTAGCTGTCAGGAGTTATGCTGGAGGCATCAGAATATTTGCAGGGCTTTCTGTGGGACTGCCTTGACACAAATTATTTGTTCTGGCCTATGGTAAGGATTTTAGCATGCCTTCTTATTAAAAGATTTGAAATTGTAGTACTAGTTCAGGTTTGTTTTTGACTGGTTGATATGGAGATGTTAATATGATGAATCTCAGTTTTCATTTCCAAGAAAACTGCAGGAACTCACTGTAAGGAAACCCAACTTTGTCATCAAACAACTGACATGCTTTGCCTGTGACTGCCGTTACAATAACGTCTGTCAGTTCATCTACTTTATAAAAGCCTGACTTGTCTATAATAATGAGGTATTTTATATATGGATTCGTGTGAGAAAAAAAAAAAAAGCCCTCCTGTTTCCGTCTGGGTCCTGATGCTGCAAAAGTAATTTGTTTCTTTCTGTTACTTGGCTTGCATTTTTTCATAAGTAGCACATCCATCCTCCAGACCTCAAATGCTGCTGTTAGTCTTAGTACAGAATGTCTAGCATTCTGGATACAGAATTTTGTTCTAGATCACTGTTCCTGAGAGAGGCTTTGCATTTGACAGTGTAAAAGCAGGACTGCCATTCTTGCACCTGTTTTTTTGAAGCAGTTTGTATGTCCAAATAATCACAGTGATTCTGATGCTGTCGAGTGGCAGGTGGAGCTACCCTTGCAGTGCTTGGCAGTTTGGACAAGATGATGGATCACAGCACGTGTAAATCTTTGTCAGTAATGGGTTCCTGGATTCTTTCCCAGCATTTGTCTTGAACCCAGCATATAATTGATTTGGACAGTGCTTCCTGAGATTTCTGTTTCTGTTAGGTTCATGGACCTCACAGTATTTTTTCTGCTCAGAATAAGCACGCAGCCAAATAAAAATTGATTCCTTTCTGGACATGCATTTCTAAGACTAATTCTTGAGATTTCACTAGCATAAAATGGAGATTTTGGGAGTCCTCAACAGTGTTGTCATAAAAACATTCTTCTGGTGGCTATTACCAGCCGCAGCAAAGGCAGGCACTGCTCCATATGGGAAGGAATGCTGGGAGCTGAATGTGGCAGCAGGGCAGACAGGGGTAGGGGTCTCATTGCCATGGGGAGACTTTCACATCACCTGAGCAAGAGGATCAGAGCAGTGACAGTGACAATGACCTACTTCAGTCAAGAGTCCAGATCATCAGACAAGCCTCTAGAGAAGAGCCAAGTCTGAGGCCAAGCCAAGAGATGCAATCTGTGTGTCATGATCAATGGAGTACGTGGCTATGCATGGTTGTTGTGCAGAGTAGCTCAGGAAGTGACCAGTATGAGAGACTGATCTTAAAAGTGGCTCCTAAGTGAGCTGAGTCTTCTGAAATACCTTTTCCAGGCTCCACAGATGCACTGTTGAATCTAGTCTTGAGCCCAGGCAGCCAAACCCCCAGGGAGGAAATGTGGAGAAATGCACTCAAAGCACTGGCAATTACATCATTTTCTGCTCCAAAGATTCTCCATTTTAAGCATATAGACTGAAGTTTTCAGATGCAAATCCACTGGAAATACTGAATGTATTTAAATAAAACTACTGCAACCCTTTTTTTTTTCTGGTATTGTTGTCATGTCTTCAGTTTGTATTTCAGTAAATTGATAGATTTTAAAGTGAAAAATAATATCTATACTGATTTTTTTTTTTGTTTGTTTGTTTTTTGTTTTTTTTTTGACCAGAAATAGCCTGAAGACAAACAGGTGAAGCAGTGGAAAGAATTTTTTTGCACATGACTTATGAATCTCAATAGTCTTCAGAGTGATCTGATTTCTTTAGTACGGTTCATCAATTCTTGTTCGTTGTTTAGGGAAAGATTTACAGACCTTTCAAAGCTGTGAATTACACTGTGTTTTCTTATAGTTTTTCCTTAATCTTATTTAGCTCTGTGTTTATTTTCCTGACTCATTCTTAAGAAACATACAAATTTTTGTTAAGGACTTGTTATTGCCTGTGTAGTGCTGCCTACTCCATACTGAAGTCATTCTTCCATAAAACAGGATACTATTAAGAATTTACAGTCTTTTGTTACTTGCCAAAGAGAAGCTGTGTCTCTTTTGGTATGTGGAGAGGTTACTATCCTCCTAATCCAAGTAGTATCTATCTTTAAAGTGTAGTAGGTTTTGTTAAACCAAGCAGGTTTCTGCAGAAGTATGTGCTAATTATCTAGGCTTAGTACTTTGTTTAAACTACTTGGACCTTTACAGACTCACAGTTTACCTGATGTTCTCAATTCCTGCCTTATTTGCTGTTTAGCAATAATGGGGTGTTTGGTTTTTTTTTTTTTTGGTTTTTTTTTTTTTCCTCTTTTTTTTTTATAGTTTCCAATATTTTTGTTTGTTTGTTGTAATGCAATGGGTGTTCTGCAAGACAGATGTACAGGCTGAAGTGTTTTGCTCATTTCCAGGTGTAACATCCTTGGAAGAAGTCCCAGTCTTTCAAGTACAGCTTGGTAAGTTTTAGATGCTTTGCTATAGGTATAGCATAGAAAATTGCCTACCCTGAGTCATTTGTGTTTTGCTCATTCTTGTATTTTATTAATAATTTCTCTAGGTTCATGAGTTCAGTTGTTTCAGCTGGTAGCTATGTCTATTGTACTTTGACAATCCATATATTGGTATATGTGTTTCACTTTTGTATTCTGCTTATAATTTACTTTATCTCACTAACATTATGTCTGTGTACCAATGAAATTTTTATTTGGTTCCGGTTGGTGCAATTTGGCCTTTGTTGGGTTGTTGTGTTTTTCTTTACTTAAGGCTAGGTGAGTATTTATTGGCCAGCACAGACACTGATCCTCAGCTTCCTAATTAGCATTCATTTTTCTGCTTGTTTCTGAGCCTGCCCTTGAATCTTATGCTAGCCTGAGCTGTACAAACCATTTATTTATTTTTGTGTTGCCTTAATGTTGGACATGCAAAATCTCATCCCCTGTGTCACTGCTTTTGTGTTACGATGCCTTTGTACTTCAGGGTTTGGATTTTTTTCTTCTACAGCCTTTGACATGATGCTTTCTCTTGCTACAATTATAACCTATAACCTCATGTGCAGGGCATTTTCCATTATAATTTTTTTCTCTGTAATATCAATAAGTCTTCTTTTGCATTCTGTTTATTTCCTCTTTGTGAATTTGCTTTTGCACTTAGAGTTTTGACATATTTTCTTTCATATTTTCATGTTTCCCTGGGCCCTGTTGGTGAACATTCTTGGTGACTACTCAACTCAGTATTTTGGATGGGATGCTATATCTGTATCAAATCTATAAAAACAGAGTTAGCACAGGTTCTATGGATATTCTCGTATGAGTACCTGAATCTTTCTTCTCTAATATACCACAATTCATGGAGCATTTCTTGTCTGGTATACACATGAATTAGACCTGCTATGTAGTCAGGCATAATTAATGCATGTTGAGAACTTACCATAATAGCTGACACTCCAGCAGTGTCTTTGCAGAGCCTCTTGTAGGACTGTACACAGCCTTCTCAATCTGCTACTGTTTGACTATGTGATAGTATTAAAGGTTGTGATAGAATCTGTCTATGACAGTTCAAATTCGCACGAGGTCTTAGTTTGCCTCTGTTTTTTACGCAGGTTCACTACAATTTAGTATTTTTTTCCCAATCTATAACAAAGACTGTGCAATTTCACAAGGCATTTCCTCTTGCTTTCCCTTACATCTCAGTTGCCATGATGGTTATAATTTTCTTTCTCATTAGGAAGGTTTTTCTAACGTTCATGATTTCATATTTCATGGATCTGCAAGAACCCATGATATCAGGTCCTGAATTTTTATAAATGAAGAAAGAAAGCCAAGCTAATACAACATTTAGTCTTTATACTTCTTTGCAGATATTCTGTGGAGTTCTTAAAAGTTTCTAGAAAATCTAATACATGAAATACTTACCAACCTGTTCACCTCTGGATGCTCAATTGGGAACCTGTCTATCATAACAGTGAAGAAATATCACAGCATTTTTGTGCAGCAGTTATTATTTAGACTTTATAAAGAATATTAATGTTAGTAAGAAAAGGTCACAGAGAATAAGAAATAGATTTTTTTTCTCATGTAATAACAGTGCAAATTAATTCTAATGGCTGTCATATTCAGAGAGAATTTCTTTTATTTTCTCTTTAAAATAGTGGATGTTTCAGTAGAGATATCTGTGTGCATCCTGGATCTAGATCACTGGAAAATGCATCCATAAACCTCCAAAACAATTTAGAATCACTACATTTTGTTTTCTTTGCTTGAATTTATCTTATCAACAATCTGCAAGATTCAGAGAGCCAATTTATGTCATGCTGGACAAATACAGAAACCTTTCAGAATCATCTTCTTCATTTCCTTCCCTTACAGAACATAAACACATGAAAAACTTTTTCAATTCTTGTTGGAGTCTCATTTACAGCACTATGCATGACTGGCTGACTACAGTAACGCCTACTTAGTAAGTATTTGCAACCCTTTTCCCCTGTTAGCCTGACTTGTAAATAGATTCAAGTATTTGCTAAAGCACTCGTATTTAAGTTTTCCATTGGCTTTCCTTTGGCCTGCAAAATGCCAAATAAAATGCTAGCATATCTTAGCAGCACTACTGACAGAAAAAATTCAGTGTGATGGGTCAGGGTAGAGTACCCATCTAAGGGAGTTACTAGTGTTTAGTCATTTGAGGTGAGCAAGAGCTTTCTGTTTGATATGCTATTTGGGTTGTCATTTCCAGGCAATCTGAAATGGATTGCACAGTATACTCTTGACAGAAATGTTGCTAGATGTTGATTTTTTTTATGCAGGCAAATAATATAATAGGTTTAGATCAAAGCATGGTCAAAAATGCAAATTTGCAGCCTGGACCCACAAATGTAGAAGACTGTTAGTGAAATGTTGTGAAGTTGTTAGGTGTATTGTCATCCACTACAGTGGAAATGAAATTCCATTTTGTGTTGCTGTCATACAAAGTTGTGGACCTGTTTACCATTAAGTACAAGAGACTCATTAGAATTAATGGGGTAGTATATATAACCGTAAGAAGGGCAAGAAAAAAGAAGGCAGGATATGTTAAGTTTTTCTACATTTTTTATTCATAGATTTTAAAGTCTTTCTGTAAAGGGAATTATCTAGACTCTCTAGATAACTTATTTTAATGCTTAACTGCTCTTAGCAGTTACCATACTA
>JASSUY010018968.1:0-30726 GCA_032466535.1 Forpus xanthops | reverse complement strand
AAGTTGTGAATGCTCCATCACTGGTGGTGTTCAAGGCCGGGTTGGACAGAGCCTTGGGTGGCATGGTTTAGTGGGAGATGTCCCTGCCCAGAGCAGGGGTGTTGGAACTAGATGATCTTGAGGTCCTTTTCAACCCTAACTATTCTATGATTCTATGTGTGATAGAGAAAAATCTGCAAAAATGTTTTCCCCGCTCTGCCATCAAAGGCAAGCTTTTTAACTTTTCAGATTTTTTTCGTGTCTGCACATACATACAGATATGTACATATATAAATATCTGTAAGTGTTGTTATGATTCCAAATATGATTACAGATGAGCTAAGTCAGAATGAGTGCTGTTGCATGCAGCTCCCAGTGCCGTGCACTTGGACATCTGTTTACTTCAGCCATCAGTGAAGCTACAGGACTGCGACAACTCCAGCCACATACAGTTAAGGTGTTTTGCTGTTTGTGAGCTATGTTATTCTTTCAGTGAAGGCAATCTTTCAGAGTAGCTGAATTATAGGATGAGACGGTGACTGCCTCACTGAGCAGGTCCAGTGTTCTAGCAGGTTCTAACAGACCTTGGCTAGATTCATCAGCCAAAAGGGAAAGCAGCACAGAACGATCAAGAGTTACATTCCCGCTGAGTTGCACTGATGGGCAGATAAGCTGCTGCATTATGCACATGTCCTTTACTAGATTAAATAATTAAGTAATAGGTGTACATCTCTTCCTTAGAGTTTAAGATCATTAAGCGAATTTATTCAGAAGCATTACTAGACTTGCAATTATTCTTACTAGATTTAATAGCATCACAGAATGATGTGGGCAGCTAGCATCTTTCCTGATGCAGTTCAAGTGATGGGCTCGTGCTGTGTAATCTGGTCATATTACTACTTGTTATATTTTTTTTTTCCACTTTGAAATACTTTGTTTTCAGCACTATGCATACATTCATCTTAATTCTGGGAAGTCTTTGTGTTGTCTGCCTTTCAACAAGGACTCCTTATTCACTAACAATTCTCTTGAAACGTAAACAGATCAATAAAATAACAAAGCAGCTGATCAGAAAAGCAGTCATTGCTGACTTGCTGTTCCTTGGGTAATGGTCATCAAATATATAGGTATGATTTTTCTACACACGAAATAAAAGATAATTGTACAGACTACTATATTAAGTATTAAATATATTCCTGTCTTCCTTGGAAGAAAACTCAATATATAGCGAAATAATCACACTTGATCTCCAAAATTACAATATTCTGTGCAGTGCCTTAGCAATTTGTAATGATGATACAAAGTAATTCTTTTTTCTTTGCCAGTACTCACTTCATGTTTAGCTAGAACTTGGCTGAGATCCACTTTTATTGCATGGCAAAGGAAGAGCACAGCAGTTAGATCTCCAGCCAGTTGTCAAATCTCCATGAAACTCTGTTGATAACTAAGGAATCTCCAAACACCTATGAAAGATACAGGTGCATCAGGAGGTTCTCTCTCTCTTTGGCCTTTTCAAATTAAATTTTCTCATTAAATTTGGAACCCAGATGAGCATAGGAGGGAAGGAAAGAATAAGATGAAAGCAGAAGTATGTTTTTGTCTCATGTACCAGTCTATGTAGTAACAAGGCTGTTTGCATAGCAATTGATGATGCTTCACTCTCTTGGAAGCATATAACAGAAAATGCCTTTGCTGAAGGAACACCATGCTTCGTATTTAAATATCTAATTTTAAAAGGTATTGAAAGTAGCTATTAGAATATGGTGAAAATTAGAGTCTCTCAACATTTCAAAAGATTTCATTTCAATGGAAATGGTTTTTTTTAGTATTATTAATTTTCTAGTATTCTGTTTCTTACAAATTCGAGGTGCTTACAATGGAAGTTTAAGTGCAACATTTCTAAATCATCTCTAAGCAAGTACAGTCCAGCACAGTGTTTTTCTTTAGCCCCTCTGAAACAATTCCTTTGTGTGCCAAACCTTCTTCTGAAGACATTTTGGTCCACATGCCCTAGGGTTCCAAAACTATTGGTGGCTATTACTGACTGTGCAGTTACTTTCTCTTTCTAAAAGTTTCTTCTCATCAGGACCCTGGCTCACAATTAACATTTATTTGGCACTTAAACAAACAAAATACTAAGATGCATTTCTGTTCTTCAGTTTCTTCCTCAGAGTTAGCAGTCTCTAGGCCTAGATCATATTCCTTTTCTGTTTCTAATATGTGTTTTGACCTCTAGTCTGTCCATACATTTCCTTCTATGTTGTCCTGATTAAGATTCCTCTGAAGCAATCAGTTGAAAACCTACTTTGCATATTTGCTAAACCTCAATTTCAGGCGATTTTATGATCAGACAAATGAAATTATCAAATCTCTTATGAAAAATCCCTTGCTTTCTTCAGATTTGAAAAAACTGTCTTAACTAGTAGCATTTCTTTCACTCAAGGGTAACTCATTTGAATGGATCAAGTTCATTCTTGAACAGAAGTTCAAAGACCACATCTTTTCATCTCTGTACAGAATACAGGATTTTTCACATTGCCACATGTGACAAGGAAGCACAGGAGTTCTATATTCAAAGTGGAACCTATGGTTTAACACAAATGTACACAGAGGAAGCCCACAAACTTCTCCAGATGATAACACAAGGTTTACAATACCTGTTTTGTAGCAGTAGAGCTGGAACAAATATAGAAGGATGACTGACTGTAATTCCAGAATGAAAAATTTTATCTCCTTTAGTTCCACTCATGTGGAGCAAGAGAAACCACAAACATTGGTATGGCACTTTAAGTGGAAGGATTCCTTACTGCATTATCTGTAGGGGCATTGCTAGCTGCTTTCCTTCTCCTCTGTTGCCCTTACAGACTTTGTACCTCTCTTCAGTTGATTAGCATTTTGAATTTTGCCACAAGATCATTCTGTTTCTATAGTGATCTTGGCACCACTAGTGCAGGCTCATCTCTTGCCAGTCACGGTTTACTTACGTCAATGAACGCATTATTTTCAACTGCGTTTCTTTTATTCCTGCATCATGTAAGTCATCATATTTATATGCAGCCAATGAGACCAGCAAGTTTCTAAAATTGCCAGAATATATAGAACAGTCTGACAAACTGTACCATATTCCTGCCTATTAATGTGCCATTATGTTGGGAAAACAGAGATTAAGTAAACACTAATTAGGAAAATAAGTAGAAAAAACAGACAATTTCAATACAGCACTGAGAAACAAAAATCTTAGAGATATGGAAAATAAAAAGTCAGGGCATGCTAGTTTTACAAAGATAGAAGCATTGAGTCCTAAAACCTACAGCAGGGACTTAGCAAGAATGAAAAAATAAGGCTAACCTAAAAACCATTACTGTTGTTTCTGCTTAGTTGAAGTTGTGGCTATTATTTACCACAACGTGTATAGCATGGAACAGTTCTCATGTTCTGATCTACCTTTTAAGAAGGCAGCTGTAAGTCAGATAAATGGGCTTTTCTAATTCTATATACTGAAAATACTTAACAATTGTCTACACCAATCTGCCTTTTAGCCTTTAGTAGCCACTATAATGATATTTTGTTCTCTTGGATGATGAGTGTATATGATGAAGGAGGCCTCTGTTTCCAAACAAGGAGAGAATTCAAGAAGAATTTGCCACTGAATAGGATTGCTACTAGATAAAGACAGAACTTTCCTTAGAAATAATTTATTGTTCCTCCAGCGCAAGTAATACAAAATGTACTAATGTAGCTTAGTTATGACTATGAAAATAAGGACGTTGTTGATACAGCTTATTAAAATATATTTGACTTTCTCTGATTTTAAATCATGCTTTCAATAAAAGTATTGGAATTCTAGATTACATTTGAGGCAAACATTTTCAAAGGAAATTAAAGCAGGTAACAAATATTTCCATTTCTATGGAAGACAATTACAAAAATGTGAAGTTTGGCAGCAAGGACAGGCAGTTAAGAATGCAAGTGCATCCCATAATGATCATTGTGCTCTACTTTTCAGTAACACACATGGAGAAAAACTGGGCTAATGAGAATGAGTTTTCAGGGACAGAAATTGAGGTATGGCTACTGAATGTTACGTTTATATCACTGTAGTTAATATGAACCCGTGAAACCAACTTGAAGCCCCAGAGAAGGCTGACTTTGAACCCAAGACCACATCTAGCCCTGCCACAAATTTTGTTAGCTGTTTTATTAAAGGTACATCCAGTAGAAAAAGACTTACAGACTTTAAAAAGCCTCTCCCCAAAGCAACATCTCTGGAGAGAGGAAAAAAGTTTATTTAAGGATTTTCAGAACAAGGACAAGTTATCATTTGCATTTATATTTCTCTCAGCTCTTGCAACAAATGATTTTTTTTCAGTTGCAATCTTGCTGGCTAAACTGCGCAAGACTGATTCTTTTTGTTAGATCATAGAATCATAGAATAGTTAGGGTTGGAAAGGACATTAAGATCATCTAGTTCCAACCCTTCTGTCATGGGCAGGGGTACCTCCCACTAAACCATGCCACCACCCAAGGCTCTGTCCAACCTGGCCTTGAACACCACCAGAGATGGAGCATTCACAACTTCTCTGGGAAACCCATTCCAGTGCCTCACCACTCTCACAGTAAAGCATTTCTTCCTCATATCCAGTCTAAACTTCCTCTGTTTAAGGGCTGAACCCATTATCCCTCATGAGGAGTTTTTCCCCAGCAACCTTATAGGCCCCTTTCAGATAATTGGAAGGCTGCTATGAGGTCTCCATGCAGCCTTCTCTTCTCCAGGCTGAACAGCTCCAACTTTCTCAGCTTATCTTTATAGCGGAGGTGCTCCAGTCCCCTGATCATCCTCGTGGCCCTCCTCTGCCTTGTTCCAAGAGTTCCGTGTCCTTTTTGTGTTGAGGACACCAGAACTGCACATAATAATAGCATAATCTTCAGCAAAGCTGTAAGAAAGACTGAACTAGAGGGGACAAATTTAAGGTCTCACTTCCCGGCACAGTGGAACACTGAATTGAAATTTTTTACAGGCTGCTTTTTTTTTGCCTTTTTTTTTTTTTTTTTTTTAAATACGTCACTGAAAAATATTGTACCAGGTTTCAGCACATTGCAGGTTTGGGTCAGGTCTGCAGCTGATGTGTGTTGGCATTGTTTTATTCTTTTGATTGCTCATCCAGCCAAAGATCTGGTCTCCAATAGATGTGAAATCTTATTATATTTACTCTCACACAGTTCAAGGGTAAAAAAAGAAGGTGAAATTGCTCTACACCTAGAACAGATCATGTTCAGATTCTCTAGACTACATATCCACAAAGTGGGACTGAGGCTTCAGAACCTTGCAAAGCCCTTCCACTGCTGCTTCCTCCATTTTGCAAGTGAATTCCTAACCCAGGGTGATTTTGCTGTTGGATTCAAGCACCTCCAAAGCTATATTCTAGCTTGCTGGGCAGTGAGACTCAGGTGTCTTTGTGGATCTGGGCCTGAGAAAAAATATTTCTGAAGACAACTGGATTAAGCATAACAACATCAGAGACAGACACTGAAGTGGAAATGAGATGAAGGTTTCAATCTGTAACTAAGTACAATAGCAGACTCAGGAAAACTTCTGATCAAATAATCATTTAAAAATCTAAAATCTAAGCTATTTCTAATAAGCAAAATTAAGGAAGTAATGAAGATATAAAATAGTAAATAAATAACTTGAGGCCCATCATTTAACTGTGTCAAATTACAAAAAATGCTGAGGGGGTAATTCAAAGTTATATAGCTACACCCCAGAATGTAAAAAATCCAGAGACCATCAATACACAGTTAATTTCTATTTTTATCTAATTTTTTCAAATCAGACAAGTAGGAGAAAAGACAAATACATTGATCAAGCAGATTATCAGGAAAAGAGGAGGAGGGGGGGTTATAAACATTCATAAGATTGCAGCAAGTACTCAAAAATCAGTATTATAAACAAGGCAGGACATGAGTCACTTATTTGGACGTTGTTGTATGAGTTCTGTCACATAAACAAAATGCATTGCTTAGGCTCTAGCACAGACACATATCCTGAGCCATCCTGAAATTTGTGGTTGCCATTATGCAGTACATCCTGGCTCCTTGAAACTAGACAAATTCCACCTGCTTTGGAAGCATTACCAAAGGAAAATCTCTGCTAGATAGAAAGATATTCCATATGACAAATGTTTCAGCAATATGTTTCATCAACATACTCACATTCATTATAAAATTACTGTATGTTAGTTTTCTTTTTCAAAAAGAATAATATAATTAATACATTTCTATGCTTGTAGCATGTTTTTGTGGAACAATCTTTTTTTTAATAACTAATTTCCCTAACATACCACTTCATTAAAAAGTATATGTAATATTGGTAAGATGCTGTGCTTGAAAAAAATAGCATTCAAAAATGTTCTCCTAACTTTCAAGAGAGAAAATTTGTCACTATAAATGGCCAAGAGATAATAAGCTTGTCTTACCTGTGTGTGCATCAAAATGACTTCTCCATACCTTTTCAGTTGGAAGCAGTGAAAAGAAAATCAGGCAGCTGCCTCAACAACTGGCCAGTCGTATTTTGGAACTGAGAATGGCTATGGAGACAACTATGAAATATTCATGCTTTCTGCCCCCATTTAATCAAATCTGAATGTCCAGACTCTTCACTGCCTACTGGAAGAAGACAGGTTCAGAGTTTTTCTGATTTTATCAGTTATGTTGCCTGCCTGATAATTTTGCTCACTAGCATGATCTTTGGGCATTTGAAGAAGCACACTACCAGTCTGACAAGTGTTCCGATTTCTGAAGCATCCTGAGGCAAATTGTCAGACATCAGCATTCATGACAGTTTTCTGCCACATATCTGTCTAAAGAGACATGACTCAGGAAACAGGACGGAAGCTTCACCCTCTATCATGCACCTCATCTGCAGGCAGGACAATCCAAAGGACTTCCAGTTCCCTTTACTGTATTCTACTCTCCCTTTGCACAAATATTAGTGTATTCAAGACATTAAGAGAAGGAATCCTTGTAAGTACAAAGATTTTCAGCCACACAACCTCTTGTTAATGTTTCCTTGAGCCTCTGCCATCCACAGCCTCAGCTTCTTTCTCCAACCAGAAAATTATTAGCACTTTTTTCTCTTCCAGTAATTGATGAAAGTCTAATAATCTCTCTAATTTTCTTATTACTCAATTCATGTGCTGAGACAGAAATCTATTTGTTTTAGTGCTGGTTACATTTTGTTTCTGTTTCACAGAAGTTTGTTGTTTCCACTGTTGGTAATGGCATGATTTGGCATTAATTCCAATTTTCTTTGCACTAATGGAGTCTCTTCTTGGCTGCCCCAATTAATTTCAGGGGGTATAACATCTCTTTCAGTGTAAACATCCCCTTAAAAGTGGAACGTACCATGTGTACATCCCATAATGCTAGCGATGATTAATAAGGTGGGCAATGCTAGAGAAGGAAGAGCAGTTCTCCTTTCTCATATATATAAGCCAGTGTCATGAATGATATGAAGAAATTTATCTCAAGGACAATACTACCAGACTAAACCTTGCCTCTTTCACTAGACTTAATTTGTTGTTTGCTTCTACTTCTGTGTTACAACATGCAGCTGCTGTTAAATATTTCATTTTATAGCTTTCATAATCATATTGTAAGGCTTGAGGTTTTTTTGCTTAACTACTGACCTGAACACAAAATAAAGAGCCGGTAAAGATTAGTTTAGGGCTAGATACTTTAATCAGAGGAACAAATGAAGCAAATTATATTCTAGTTCAGAACATTTAAACAGGTTACTGTAACCACAGTGTTGCTCAAATCCCCTTGCTGCAATTACAAAAAAACAGCACGACAAAAAGAAAATATTAGGTTTGGCATAGTCACCTTTGAACAATTTATCAAATTCTGAATTTTCTGCAGAATAATAATGCTTGTCCATCAGAATGCAAAGTGACTTATCCTGTAATGTGTCTAATTGTATATTTTCAAGATTTTCTGTGGAAAAGGCCCATGACAATAATTAATACCTAACACTATAAACACCATTGCTTTGGGTGTTGCCTAGCAACCAGCATCCCATAGGCTTCCTAAGAGGCCTCAAATAAAAGCAGGAGAGCAATCCTTTTGTACCACCGTGGGGGAGAAGCAGCTTTGTTCTAGGCTGCTGCTCTGCTTTGGCTGTTTGTGGAATGATCACTGCATAACAAATCTCCCTTTAGAGGTTTCATGTCTAAAAAGCCTTCTCAGAGGCTAAACAGAAGCCAAATGCTGCACATGTGGATTTCTTTGTACTTCCGGATACATTTTAAGATCAGGAATACAACCACTATCCTCTTGTTATGTTCTGACAATGAAGCCTTGTTTCCAAAGGAAGTGTTTATGTGGTTTGATTTCTACTTCTAATTAGAATAGACTCCCCTCTGTGACAGAGTTTGTTTTTTTTATAATCAACTAGTTTTTTTGACAAACTATACATTAAATTTAAAAGAGGACTATGGCTTTATAGTGGTTTTGTACAAATATTTTTGCATCTCAGTGGTATATACAGTGGAGAGTAGAACAAATTTCACTGAAATGCAGTCTTTCTCAGGTGTGAAAGCATTCCTTTTTGATAGTGCCATTTTTTTTAAGTGCCAGTTCATTTCCAGTGAAATCTCTTTATCTTAGCACAAGAACATCTAAATCTCATTTCATTAAAGGTATATATTTACTCAGATGGCCATTTCAATAAGAGCAAGAGGCTAGAAACCAGTTTTCCAGCGTTTCCTTTCTCAGCTACAGTTTCTGAACTGTTCTGTGGGCCTTTGCAAGTTACTGAGCTTTCTTTTATCTTTTTCCTACATTGAAATAACTGCTGAAATATCTTCAGAAAGATATTGTGGTGCTTAATTAGTAGTTACTATGTTATTTGATAGTCCTGAAGGAAAATTTACCAAAATCGTGACATATTTAATTTTTTTCATAAATAATGCAGAATTTATGCAGTTTTAAACTAACACATTCAAGATTATTTGAATAAAAAAGAGACGGCAAAAATTATGGTTTTTAAATTAATCATTTTATTGTCAGAAGTGTGCAATATGTTTGCTAGGATCTGGAAGAGGTTAGATTAACTGATTGATTATCCAGTCTTGTGTTTCTATGAATCATATTTTGTAGCTGGTTTAAAATAACAAAGATCAAATATTACGCAAACATTCTTCATTTCAAATCCAGTGACTTTCCTTTTTATTTCCTTTGTCCAGCAGGAAGATTATTCAGTCTTTTGAGATGTTTTGTAAAGTCATTATACTCATACAGATTTCTGGCTGCAGCATATGTTCTGTAGAGGTTTGGTTTTATATTCACGCCCCATCCTGAAATCTCAGAGGAAATTGTCAAGGCACAGAAGGCAGGAGAGCCCCATCATCTATTAAGAGTTGATGAAACTCAGGATACTAAGCACTCTTTCCAGTTTTATAACACAGCTGGTTCATACTCATTTTTTCAATTTCATTCCCTCCTTATTCCCAGCAAATGACATATTGAGGACCAAAGTCCCATACAATCTAAATGACAGTGTAAAACATCTCAATCTTGAGGAACATGCTGAGCAAAATTCTTATGAAAGATAATCTTATGGATATTCAGAATTTAAATGTCACATCAAAGCCAGAATCCCTAATCCATGACTTAAAGACTTCAGTGCAGTTGTACATTGAAAGATGCTTGTGCTTGACAGGGAAGACTAGAAAGGGTTATCTCCATACTGCTCTTTGCTTTTCATCTGCCTGTCTCATTTACATGCAAATAAGTGAGTTTTGCACATATACTGAATGCCACATGAATTACAATTTTGCCTTTTTTGCTTATGATTTTTTTTCCTGATTGAAACATTCATCAGCATTTGTGTTTCCCACAAACTTCAACCACAGACTGACACGAGTTGCTGGTCTTTAGTTCAGATCACTGTGAGCCTTGGCAATATTTTCACATTAGTTCATTTTATGGAACACACACTCTCAGATCTCTTGCCTTTTCACAGAATTATTTTTAACTTTGAGAGTGTAAAAACCATGACATTGCAAAAGTCGAATTGCATCAGTAAGAAAGTGCATTACTTTCCTACAGGCAAGCAGATTTGTTCCTTTATTCTAGCAAATGTTTGTTTTCCAGGAGGGAGTTAACTCCTCAGCACACTGTTTTCTGTTTTTGTCAGCAGCAAAGGAGCTAATTCTCCTGGGCTGTGATTCTGTGGTATCAGTGGTGGAGCTAACAACCTATTGAAGCTGTTTTATTTCATTAGCAAGGGAATTTATCCCTAGTGAAGCATTTTGATACAAACATTTCATTACCAAGTCCCCATATAGAAGTTCAATCCAAGTGCTAAGGTAGTTACCACCTTACCGAAACTGATACTTCTTGGCAATGAATTGATTACCCTCCCTTGAGATTTTAATTCTACAATTACAGAGTAAAGGTCCTGTTGAAGCTGTTTCCTGTGCTGAATGTCCACATAAAATGCTCCAACAGTTTGCTCTTAGAGCAATATCTGAGCTTTGGCAGAGAGGGCAGCCTTCACTGTGTGCACTATCATTTCTATTCCAGCCAAGTTTCTTCTGAGATGCAGAGGTCCACTTTGGCAGAGGTACAGCTTCATCCCTACAGGGGGGCATTTAGCGATCCAGTTTTGCTCATAGGATGTCAGCAGCATAAGAAAAATGAACCTTTTTCATAATGAAAAGAGAGAAATGCCAAAACAGTGGGGATAGCAACTAATGGATACTTTCCCAAATAAATAAAAAAAAGGGGGGGGGGGAGAGGAAAAAAAAATTTCTGCAATAAAAATAAAGTGATATAACAATCACTGCAAAAATTAATTTCATGATGTGGTGATTTGTGGGCAAAGAGTTAAATTCCAAAATGAGGAGTGTACTTCCCAGCATTGCAGATCACTGCATAACTCCTGCCAGTGAAGGAACAAACTCTTCCACGTCTGGCAGTTGCAGCATGAATTCCTCTGCCTCCTGCCACTACAGCCAATATGATCACAGCAGCATGCATTTCTCCTATGTCCAGAGGAAAAAAAAAAAAAAAAAAAGGTTTGGTTTTTTTTGTTTTTTTTTTTTGCCTGGAACTGCTGATGACTTTGAAAGTACATTAGTCATCATGTCAGGTCAGGAAAACTGGTTCTGAGAATTCTTGATTCCTGCACCTTCATTGCTTCAGTTAGCAATCTCTTGTAGATCAACTTCACATTCCTTACTGGTACCCATGAGAAGATGAGTGGCAGAGAAGAATAAGAAGACTTATAGCTTTTCTGAATATTTTCATACATTTTCAGTCCTATACCTTTCCAGTATCTAAGAAGCTGCACCCTTTTTATTTGCCTTAACAGCAAAAGAATTATCATTTTCTTCTTCATAGGGGAACACTTGAAAAACAATCAAATACCCCAGTTTTCAGGCATTACAGCAGAGACTTGAAATAGACTAATACTGTAGTTAAAGCTTATGGATTTTAGTTCCAGGGAGATCAGTGTGTGATCATTTATTTTTGCATAACACAGACTGCAAGAGTTCTCTAAAAAACACTTTTCAAATTCATAGGCTGGACCCATTTTCAGTTTCTGGGTTTCATTCTGGGCTCAGATTCCTAAAAGTTAGGCAGAGCAAATGCTCAAATTTTAGATTCCAGTTGGAGCTAGCTTTCCCTTTTCACGTCTTACAATGAGGTCTCATTTAGAATCTTCCTGCTCAAGGTTAAATTTCTGAATTGTCACCTGTAATTTTTAGACACTTCCAGAATGTTATACTATTGGCAGAATGATGTCATTCAAGGTGGAGAATCAGTGATAGCAATTTCTCTTTCTATGTGAAAGATACTTAATGATCTTGGGTTTTATTCGTTAGTTATGAGTGAGGTTTGCAGTAGGCTCTATCTAATATTTTCATTTAGGTTTTAAACATTAAAACACAATTCATAAACATTCAAATAATCTTTTCTGAGATGTCAGAAATGCTGACAGAGAGAACAGTCTATTTTGATAGTGTTTTCCCTTCTTTTCATCCACTAGTGCCTTTCTAAGCAGATTATAGACAGTTTTTAACTTTTCCAGTCATGTGGATCCAATCACTAGCTTATAGTAATATGCAGCACTTTTGAATTTATGCTCATAAATCAACAATTCTAACACTTTTTATTTATTAGCTATGCTCCTTGTGTGTAGTCAATTAAAGCATCTCTTCTGTTGATGCCTACTGGAGATTCCATTTTGTTCTCAAGGCTTTGATTTTTATGTCCTTTTCACCTTTCTTTTTGATGCTTGTTTAACATTATCAGAAACAGCCAACATGCCTTCTGGAATATTGATTTTTTTTTTCTATTGAATTTCACCCGGACAGTGGTGTGCCATCTTCTAGAGAAAGTAAACTCTTATTCACAAAATCCAAGCTAATGGTTCAGTTATCAGAATTCTTTGTACTGCTTATAGGTCTCCAAGACCAAAGCTCCCCAAAGAGATAATCAGTGCAGTATTTGAATTATGTGGTTGCTTGGCTTGACTACATGAGTACTACATGAGGATGATGGCACAAATGTCTTAAGTTAGCACTGGGGCGACCTTTGAAAAGATTGTGATGATAGAATGATTACTTACTTTTTCTCAGATATTCAATATTCTGTAAAAATTTATCTTGGGACTTCAGCATCTCCTGGCTGTTTCAAATTCAGATGCAGGCTTGTTTTTACAAAAGGGTGAATAATATACATTTTACATTTTTTTATTTCGTGCAAATGGTTACTAGCAAGGCAATAATGCCTCAAAACACTGTATGATTTAGATACATAGCAGTGTGTTTCTCTGCCAATGTAAAGGCAAGGCATGCATTTTCTCTCATAGCAATTGTGTGCTGATGGAGGGAATCAGTACCATTCTGTCCAGCAGTTGCATCCTGAAAGGTGTGGACATTCCACCACTATGTGCCAGCTCTCTAATCATAGGAAAAAATATATTTAAAGCTCGGTTGTAAGGTCTGCTCCTAGGCTTGGCCTTCTTTTATGTCATTCAAGCCAAATAAAACTGGAACAGCAGAAGAAGAGTTAATTGCATTCAATTTGCTAGCTATGTGCTAGTAGTAAAAGAGTGAGCACCTTCCTCTAAGCAAAGCAACTCTTTTGCCATACAGTAGTGATAAAATTAGCTGTAAAAACACAGGCAGTTTTTTCTCCTAAAAGGGCTGTGGCTTAGCCATGCACTAAAGTACAGCCATAGCTATGACTGTTCACTATGGGAGCAGCCATGAAGTCATGCTGTCCCTCTCTCTGAATGCATTTATCATGTGCGTAGATGCTGAGGGTCTAAAGTCAGTTCTGAGAGAGGATGTCAGCAGCATAAACATAGTATCATAGAATCACAGTGTCTAAGAATTGTAGAATATCAGGTTGGAAGGGACCTCCAGGATCATTTAATCCAACCTTTCTAGACAAAGCATGATTCAATCTACGTGTCCCAGCACCCTGTCCAGCTGGATCTTAAATGTGTCCAGTGCTGGGGTGTCCACCACTTCCCTGGAGAGACTATTCCAATGGCTGATTGTTCACATTGTGAAAAATTTTTCCATTTCTGTCCGGCTGGAATACCCCCAGGAGTAATGTATGCCCATTCCCCCTTTTCCATGTGACTCCTTGTACAAAGGGAGTTTACAGAGCTTGCATAGCCACCCTTTAAATACTGGAACAAACCAGAGAATTAGAAAGACCTTTTCCAGTGATGCAGTACAAACAATCAGGGAAAAAACATTTCCTAATTTTAAGATGATACCAAATCCAAAGGTATTCTTCATGCAGTAAAAATTCAGAGACATTTGGGCCCTACTACTGTCCCTGACAATGCAGCTATGATTGCTATGCAGCATGGCAATCTTTTCCCAGGAAGAACTGGTAATGTCTAATACGGATTTTAGTGATTTCATGCCAATAGTGAGTCTCATTGCTGTCATTGGTAGAGTGAGTGAAGAAACACAAACATGCAGTATAGGCTCATAGAATTACAAAAATCAATAATATTTTCAAAATGTTGTGACCATTTAATGGAATAAGGAAGAAATATAGACCATTCTTGCTTCAAAAGCATGCCTGTCATCCTTTGACCACAACAGGTCAAACTGCTTCCAGCACTTGTATATTACTTGTCTGGGAGTAGGCTTTTAACTGAAGTGCTGGTCCATCCTATTAATTTTTTGCTGGCTGAGATCTGAGCACCTCCATGTCTCTCAGGAATCATTCTAAATTTATCTTCAGGTGAGGAAAGACAGATCAGTTCTTAAGTCCTAGTCAAAAGCTATGACTAATCTAATATTAATTGTTATGTTGATAAACGTATGGTTGGTAATTGATAAAATATCAGCTAAACCAGAGTTTATGATCTCAGCAGAGCAAGAGATAAATGGTGCAACCCTTGCTACACCATTGGTATGATGTGGATGGAATTTAAAAAATAAGACTTACACAGTATGCTGTGTGCATGCTTTGTGTCAACTCAGAAAGTCACATAAGTAACTGTGATGGTCAGCAGATGATTCTAACACAGCAGAGAAATACTGGCAATGATAATGTTAGACAGGATTCAATAAGAGAAAATACATTTTCAAACCAGGTTAAGAACTTCAGTGCTTAAAGTCATTTTGGAGAACATTAAATAACCATTTTGGAGTAGATTAAATACCCATAAGAAACCCATAGGAAACAAAAGACTTTTCCGTGAGTTTTCTGGTGGTAAGGCACCAGGTACTCTTAAAAATTTATATGAATCGATTGTCATTAAAGTAAGCAAGCAACAATATATCCTAAAACCAATTAAATGGTATTAGAGTACTGGGAATTGAGAAAAACAAGTTGCTTTAAGCTCTGTGTCATCAATGGAGTTGCTCAGCTTCAGCAGTAGAAAGGATGTGAGCACTCACTATAGTTACAAAAAATGTAAAGTTTGAGTAGGAGGTGAGCTAGATGATTTTTAAGGAAAAACAATCCCCGAACTCAGAAAGCATCTGTTTGACTGAATTTTATGTGCCCTGTAATGGATCATGTGCACGGCCTTCTGCTCACTCACACACAGTGTACATTTGTGTTACGCTTGGAGTTTATTCTACTAATTGCTCTTCAGTTCCCCTTCCAGTAATGTAAAGGGGGAAAAGTTCATGCATGTTTTCACTCACATCGTTAGGTACTGCGTGCTTAGAAGAACATTTGCTGTCTTTGATCTGGGGAAGGTATTGGCCAATTTCTGTCTGTGGTGCCAAGGGAATTCAGCACAAACCTAGACCTGACACAGCCCTGTGAAATGAGGAGACTGGAAAGGCTCAGATGAGCCTGCCCTTGGCACAAGTTTTACCTGGCTGCAGAGTAAACAGTGTTGCAAATTCAGTTTATAATGGATGTAAGTCGGTTCCAGAGAAGGGTACATTTGGATTTGGTTACAGCGTATAGCTGAACCTGGTTGGCTCCCACTGGGGAGGGAAAGCAGTGGAACCTTCAGGAACATCCCCTGGAGGCAGGAAGCATGGCACAGATGGAATACTCCAGGGGAAACATTTAGCCTCTGTAGTGACAGCTTCATCTCTGCAGCCCAAACCTTCCTCTGGAGGAGTCAGAATAGGCTTTGGCTTCAGTGCCATCTTGAAACGGCAAAGGGCTGCCGCAGGCCAGGGTGGGCTGCTGGGCTGCAGCATGCTGAAGCACTGGGCCTGGAAAAAGTTCTACTCTTACACAGGCTCTTAAGTCACCCTGGCTTGAAAGTAAGTCAGTAAGCACAGTCTGGAGGCAGAAATGTCCTCCCCCAGGCCCTCTTCGGGTGTTGGGAAGGAAAAGGTGACTCTGTCAGCATCCCTATGGAAGGAAAACGGTAAATAGATGCCTATCCTTCAAAGGCTTCAGCTGGTTGAAACATCTTACCGATCAGGTGAGCCAAGCCCACTATAAAACCCCTTTATTTTTTATCGTCCCATCCATAACCCTTTCTTTCAATCCCGCTCCCAAGCTCGGGAGGAGAGCAGTGCCTGCGTGGGGCCCGGGCAGCACGGAGGCGGAGGCGCTCCCCTCAGCCATCACGGCACTCCGGCAACCCCCGGCAGGGTCCGGCTGCCCTCCTCCGCTTGGCTCCGAGCCGCCTTATGGCGGACGGGGAGGGGATGAGTGTGGAAATCCGCACACCCGCCGGCGGGAGTCGCTCGCCTCAACCGGCGCTGGGGGCGGCTCGGCTGCGGCAGCCCCGGAGGAGTTAAGCGCTCCCGCTGCCGGTGGCCTCGCTGCCGGAGGGGAGGGGGTTAAGCGCCTGGCGGCGGCGGCGGCTGCCGCCACTCGGTTTCGCGCCGCTCTCCGTGCCGGAGCCGTTACAGAGAGAAGATGGCGACGGAGGGCACGAGCAGCGAGCCGAGCTCTGGCGGGAGGGAGGACTCGGCGGCCACGGCAGCGGTAACTGGTTTGCCGGGAGGGGAGGGGGTCGACCCAGCCGAGGCGAGGACAGCTGCCTGTGGGGATGAGGTGAAGCGGCGCCTCCAGACCTGCCTTTCCCGCTCCGACCCTCCGCCCTCCTTCTCCCCCGGGGCGGGACGGGACTCGGCCGTGGCGGGACCCGCAGCAGAGCCCCGTCCCACCCCGGGGATGAAGAGAAAGGGACGTGAGGTCTGCCTCGCCGCTGGTCTCCTTATTACCCTCAGCGGGGGGCGGCGGGTTCTCTCCCCATTGTTCTTTCCCGCTGCCCCGGCGTGCGTCGCCTGCGAGAGGGCATGGAGGGGGGTCCGCTTCCCGGTCTCGCCTCTCTCACGCCCACCCGCCTTTCCCCGCGGCTTGCAGCGGCGAGGGTGGCTGAGCCTGATCTTTGCAGGCGGGCTGAGGTGGTGACAGCGGCCGCGGCGGTGGGACCTGTCGGACCCGAGCCGGGGGAAATGTTGATCTTTAACCCTTTGCTGGGCCCGCAAGCAGCTTTCTCTCTCCTTCCTTTCCCCCGTGTGGCGTTCTGGGCTCTGGGGCAGCGTCTTTTCCCCCGCTGTCCCCGCCCAGACAGCCGGTGTGTGGAGACCTACGTGCGGGTTCTGGCTCCCCGCTTAAAATGTACGTAAAAGCCGAGAAGAACCCGCTCTTCCTGCGTGTTTGCCCTGCGGGTGGGTGAGGCGCCTGGGAAGGCGGAGGTATTGCGGTGTGGTGTTAGCAGTTCAAACGGTGTCGGGCGGGAGCTGCTCTTGCCGAGCCGGCCAGCAGTCACCCTCACCGATGGCGGGCCCCCGCTCCTCACCCCAGTTGTGGCAGAGCCCCAGGCTCAGCAGCCCCCCTCTAATTACTGGCGCGGCGCGATCAGATCCCCCCCGGGCACCGATCGGGGCGAAGCAGCCCGTATCAGTCGCCTGGTTGGCAGCCGTCGTGAGAGTGCTGCGAGGGCTCGACATGCAAAGTTTAAGGCCGTAAAACCACAGTGGTGTACGTCGTGCTTGGCATCGTTTCTGGAGGTGATGGCCCCCGAAGGAAGGAGACGCTAGTATCTGTGAAACTGAGGTTATTGCTGGCCTTTTTTATTTTATTTTCTTTCAAACAGGCACTAATTCTTATGTGAAACCCTCTCCCAGCTTTGCACTTACAACTTTTGCAGTGTTGTGGAAATTGAGTTTTACTTAAAAAAATGTAAACCTTATGCAGTGAATATTTATAATATCACTGTCTTTTAAAACAATGACATAACCATAATAAAAGTGAATATTATTCATAAAAACAGACTAATGCTTTAAAGACCTAGTTTTGAGTAAAATATATCTATGCTAAATTCTTTAGTATGCTCACATTATTACTTCATTAGGTTTCAGGTGGAAAAACTCAAGTAGCTCATCATCAAGTAGCACACCAATATTGTCCTGTTAGGCAATGCAGCCTAAGCCTCACATGTAGTTTATTGTTCTCACAGTGGAAGGCAGGAGTGATAGGTCCACACTGCTTTTAATATATGTTTTTAAAACTGAAGAGGTGCTAGGAAATAACCTGTGTGTTGCTCCCTAACAAAAGTAATGGCTTAAGCAATAATGAGATATTTATTAAGCTATTACTTTAATTTCCCTTCAGTGATTAAATATTTAATATTCCTTTTAATCTTTTTTCTTGCCATTATAAATGTTGTATTGTTGATTTCATTTTTATCTCTTGTATAGGAAAGTAAAAAGAATTCTTATGTAAAAAAAGATTTAAAAAAATATATTTATACAATCCTGCAATATTCCTTTTGAAGGGTTAGTATGAAAAGCTTATTTGCTGTCTTTAATCTCAAGATACAGAATTATGAATTGGATCTTCTTGCTTACTTTTAGGATGACAGTAAGCATCCAGGTGACTGTCTTGTGAGTCATGCTAAACTACAGATTAGAACAAAACACTGTTTTTGGTACAGTTTCAGTTTTTTTCTTTAATTTTTTTTTTTTTTTCAGTTCTCAGAATTCTGATTGCAGAAATGGTGCAGTAAAGACCTGCAAGAGCAGTATTTGTAATAGTAAAATTTTAGTGTGTAGATTTCATGGTGTAAGCAGGACATATGTAACACAGGATGGCACAGTAGGGTTTCTTGATACTGAATGCTGTTATTACATCTTGGTACACTCGGTAAAAAAAAAAAAAAAAAAATTAAAAAAACCCACCTTTTTTTTTTTTCCTGCTTTTAGAAGCACTGTAGAAAAGTTCCTCCCTCCCTCCTTTTTTTACATTCACCAGGGAATTTGACTGAAAAAGCCTGGACTGTTCGGTAGTGTGTTACATTTAGAAGCACAGCTGATAATCTTGTCATTCTGAGTTCCCTTGGATGAAACACAGCATTTGGTAAGCCCACCACTTCTTTCCCACAAAATTCTGGTATTTTTATCATGGTAAGGATGACAAGGAAAAATGGCAGGGGAGTGGTTCTGGTCCTTTTTCATACCTGCACAGCTTGATTGCACTGAAGCACTGAAATTGAGGTGGTTCAATTTGGAGTAGTATTGAAAGAAAACGTGTGTATTTTAAAATGTCTTTGAATGACTTCCATCTGCATAATGTCTATCAATAATGATTATATAACAGCAAGAAATAATCCAATTTGACAGTCTTTTTGTTGAAACATTAACATCAGTCTGCTGCATGTAGAGGACTAGCTTGTTACACAGCTTCAGTGTAGTTTTAACAAAGCCTATGAAAAGCCCATTTTTACTATTGAAATAGCAAATATGAAGCTTGCTAAAATGATTCAGTAAAATTTCTGGGTTTGGTTTTGCTTCACCAGTAATCAAAAGTATAAGCATTGTTTTTCTATGAAAGAGAATACCTTCTGTTTTCTGTAAAGCTGTGCATATAGGGGATACTGGTAGAGTGAAATCTTGACTCCTCTAAAGTGAGTAAGGATTTTGCTACTTCATGAGTTAAAATTTCGTGTGCATACCCAAAACAATCAGTCTGGGTTGCTGTGGGTCACATAACAGTACCAAAAAGTAGCACTACAGAGAATACTGTCAGTATTAAAAAAAATAAAAAGATAAATGGAGAGAAATTCCATGACATTTTGTGGTGACATTGTGTAGGATTTTATGCTCGGCTCAGTATATTCACCATCTATTATCTACAGGAATGCTTGTAGCAGAACTGCCATTCTGGTCAATATTGTGAAATGTTAAATAATGGTTTGGTCAAATCAATTATACAGGCTGATTTAGATCAGTTGGCTTTCCAGCTGATTCCAATAGATTTTTTCCTGAAAGATATAGCCAATGGCAAAACGAGACCACAACCCTTGAAGAGCAAACACTATGTCTCTTATTAGGGATTGTATCCTGGAAAATGGTCACTTGCAAAACGACTTGGGTTAGCTACCACTGTCCTCATCTGAGTACAGTGTCCTCATATCAGTGTAGCATTATTATGCAGAGAAGTTATTTTCATCTAGTCAGATTTGCAATGCTGATGTGATGTTTCAACATGTAGGTGAGATGCAGAGCACAGTTCTGCCCAGTTTAGTCCCATTGCTCCTCTGTGATGAGAGATGGGTCTTGATCTCTTGATCCATCTTGCGGTGATACACTTCAGACCTCTCTTCTGCTTCTTTTCCCCCTCGTTCAAACTACAGCATTGACTTTTCTGTGCCTTCTACTTTGCATCCTGCAGCATGGCCTCTCTTCCTTTGTTGTGAAGGTTTTGGGGGATAAGAGAAAGCCACTACACATAGTTTACTTTGTAAATATCCCTTTCCCTTCCAAATGGGAACTTATTCACACTGTCTGACAATAAAAGTGTAGTGTAGAGAAGTAATGCTATGGGCCGGATGTGTGGAAGTACATGGAGGTGCAAATCCGTAGGAGGCAGTACCTCCTGTTTTTTTCCTAACTGCTGTGACTTTATTTCTATAAGCACTGCTTTGGCCTCAGAGATGATATGGCAGGATATGAATAGAAATGGAAATTGGGATGGGAACAAAAGAGGTTGGGAAGACAACAGTTTGAGGTCTGCCACCCAAGACAGGGATCAGTTGATTGACAATACCTGTGTAATCCTTGAATATGTAAACAGGAAGGTGTCAAGTAGGCTTTGGAAAGAGCTACTGCCTCTATGGTATGTGAACTAATATTTTCTTGGGCATTGATTTTTGGTTCTGTTGTAGGACAGGATAAGGTGTAAAACTTAAAGATAGCTTCTGTAAAACTTCTAAAGATAGCTTCAACGGTGTGTACCTGTATCTGGATCTAATAACATACTGTTTGTCTTAGAAGTGACTTATCTGCAAGTGACTTTCTGAATAGACATTACCAGTTAATTTTAGGTGTTTAGAATTGGTTATTGAGGGATTGTGGGCCTAGATATATACAAAGGACTTAGTTACCTAACTTGCACCGAAATAAAAAATGACTAAGTACCTTTGTGCCTCTTAATACATTGCAAGCATGTTTTAACAGCTCTGACAGTATCTGGGTGTATATAAAGGTCAGTATCTTACCAATTTTGAAGGAGTTGGGGGCTGTGTTTTCTTATTTCCAAAATAAATATTCCAGTTTTGAGGTTTATTTATGGTTAATGTGGAAGCTGTTAAAAGTTTTGCAGTTAGCTCAAGCCAAAAAAACCCACAACAACTAAACAAAACCTCCCCCATACCTTTTAAAGAAAACCATTGAAAAATCTAGAAAGCAACGGAACTGTGCTTGGGAAAGAGGATGGTGGAAAAAGCAGGTAACTTCATGTGATGAACAATCCAATCAAAGTCATTGAGCTAATGGACTGGCATAATTAAGTGTATGTACAGTCCCCTCATGATCCCTCAGATATGATTGTATGAAATTTTATGTAAGTCTTGGATATTAATATCAGATAACTCTTCAGCAAGAAACTTGGCCTCAGGTGACATACAAGTTCCACAGCATTGCTTTTGCTTGAAAGATATTTCTGTACCTTCGTATTTGTTCCTGTTGCCAAAACATTCCTATAGGTCACATCTTCTTAAGTACATCTTGGGTAGGGTGGGAAATGGACAAGTTTTTGCATCAGATAGTTTCTGGAGAAGCATGGCTTTGCAGGCGGTTACCCTGGTTTCATGCTAAAGAACAAAACTTGAACAGCCAAAGCAATAAATTGTGGGTTTTCCTGAAGTACTCATGAATACTGTATGGGCGTTAAAACTACTTCTTTTAATGCTCTTTTCGTTTGCAGTGTGTTCTTTATTAGAAAAGGGTTAGGATTTATTTGACCACATTCCCATGTTTATGTCGAGCTAGGTCTTGAAACTTCCTTTTATAGTTGGTGGAGCAAAGGAAGTGTTCAGAAGCAATAAAATCTTTCTACGAATGGGTTTCTGAGCTTCTCTATTTTTGAGTGAAGTGATTTAGGCAGCTGAATCTTGGAGGCAGCTGACTCTTGGAGGTATGGGTGGGGTTTAAGGCACTTAAATTTGGGTATCTGCATGTATGCGCAGTGTTTAATATCCTATTACTTTCAGTGAAGCCATGAGTAAATAGTTCTAGTGGCTGGATAGCTGAATAGTTGACTGTTTTGACTGGGCTGATCTGTTGGAAATAAAGGGGCATTAGGTACCTAGCTTACATAGCTCACACCTACCTTTAGGTGTGTCTTGAGGGCTTCTTTTAGTGATCCATATGTCCCTGCTAGCCTCCTGCAACCCGTCCAGATGACATGGATGATTCTCCTAAATCCTCTGCCATACCTTCCTGTCCCCAAAAGATATCTCTGATCCCTTAGATGTTTTAAATCATGCTAGATACTTCTATGTGGTAGGCAACTACTGATAAAATTAGCCAACTTAAATAGAATTTAGGCAGCTAAATAGAATTAATCAAATCAGATCTTTTATATTTTGTCAGACGAGTTGTACCTGGCAGACATACTCAGTGTTGTAAAACATGAATCAGGATTGTGTTTCCCTGGTGTAGTGGTTCCATGGGTATGACAGATGTGAGCCCTCATGATATTGAAAGTTTGGTTTATATAGCCTAATAAGTAGTAGCAAGCATTTTATTTTTAGAATCTCATCTTGGAAGTCTGCTTTGTAAATCCTCAAGAGGATTCTTATATTAAATGTAACTCAATATTAAATATGCAACAAATGTAGATATGTACCTTTCCCTTCCCTGAAAAGTTGTGGGGTTTTTTTACAGCTTTTCCCTGTGTATTTCCTGTACACGATTTTTATACTCTTTTCCCCATTCCTGTCTTTCGACTTCAGCCTTCAATTATGCTCCACAGGTTTCTTTCCCAATTCCTTGGTTTCCAGCTCCATCTATAAAAAGACTATGTAGCTGCTTTCTGAGGAGGAAGGAGCTTGTTTTCTATGGTCTTTAAGGTTAATCTGCAGCTGTTTTTTGCTTCTGTTCTGCCTAGGAAAAATATGAGGCTGTGTCTTTTATACTTTACCTATTCAGACTTCTGCTGAAGGCAGCAGAGTTTGTAACAGCTGCTGTGGTAGCACAATGAACAGTGCTTTTATTTCCTTAAGTTGCCGGTACTTGCCAGTACTACCAATACTAGCAAGTGGGTTGAGTCAGCAAAATCCAAGTAATGACACTGCCATTCCCTCACAAGATAATTTTTTTTTTATTTTTTTCTTTTTGAATCCTAAAGACTTTTAACCATCTCTGCTCTAAATAGCTATGCTATGTTCCTCTGCCTCTTCTTTACCTTGCAATCTCATCCTCTTACTGTCTTTTCCAAAAATGATGGAGGTGGGAAAATACCTGTCCACTTTGATCACTGCTGTCCCAAGTCATTCTTCTCTTGTTTAGATGAGTTGTTTTTGTCTTCTTTTTGGTTGATGGTAGACCTTCTTTTAATCTTTAGCAATGCAGGTTATCATTTGCCCATACTCTTTTTGCGATGCCTCAACAGGTAGTTGAATGAATTTTAGCTAATTAGCTGTGTGTTCTACTTTCAGTGCACTTGCTGCCAGGCAACACCCCCCCCCCCCCTAAAACTGATCTGAAAAATAGCATATGGAGGCTTAGAGACATAGAGGACTGAAGTTGTAGTCTTGTTCATGTTTTTTATTCTTATAAATCAAATAAACCAGACACTTTAAAATCCAAAAGAGGTAGAGGGAAAAAATAATTCTCTTATGTTTTGGTTGTGTATGCCAAATGTCACCCTGGGGCAACATATTCATATATTCCTGTTATGAAACCAATATAATAGATGACTCTGTTACATAGTTGTTAAGTTGTTGGTTAAATTGTTACAGCTTGGCACTTTACCAGAGGTACTGTAGCTGAACCCCAGACGACATGCAAGCCATGAGCTATTAATGCAGTCTTTACTTTTCTGGCGATCTTAAGACTTATTGCTCCCATTGAAGATATTATGAAGATTACTTTTCTAAATCTGAACAAGTTTTCTCTGTAACTTAGGCGAACAGTGCTCCATTTGACATAAGCAAACCTGCCATGACTGACATCTTGATCCCCAGAAGGTGGCAGGGAATGTTTAAGAGGAAGGATAGTTTTATTTCATCATATGCTTTATCAACTCAAATCTTAAAAATATTGTAAAAATTGTGCTGGAAAATATACCAAATCTTTAAACTATGTATTTTGGTCCACTTAGGGTAAGCTACATTGGAGCTCCATAAGCGCTGATTCAGAGATGTGCATGGTGGAAGGTGTGGTAGCTTCTTCAGCAGCTGCCATGCACGCTCTAACCCTGTGTGAGGGGATCTGAGGTTGCTTATCCATAGTGAACAAACCAAAGGTGTCCTTAATGTTCTGGAATAAAGTGATTACTCCAGTTTGGGAATTTGTTGGTTAAAGAATGATTAGGAAGCCTCAGTGGTCATAGATTTATTCCTAAACAAGACTTGAAAAATGGTGGACTTCTCTTTCATCCTAAAAGCTCGTAAATTCTTTATTTCACTTTTTCTGTTTGTATGTCTTTTCTGGTTTATTTGGGACATCAGTTTGGGGAAATTCTTTGTATGTTTGTGAATACCTGTCTGATAGAGTTTGTACATAGAGAATGTGGGTAATAATAGATTAAGTCTTCTGTGCTTAATAAATCAGAATGCATCAAGCATGTAGCTGATATCAGGCTGCCAGCAAAACTGATGGTTCTTCACAAACTGTATAGTTGTGCTGTGGAATGTTGTGGATGCTAATGTGACATAGAGATTCAAAAAGCAATGGGACAATTTCAAAACAGCTGTGTCAGCCAAGGGCTATTACATGAAAAATCACAATTTCTGGCTCAAAGGTGTATAAGCTGAAAATTGCTGAAGTCTCAGAGAGTATTTCTGGGCAGCATCATTATGTGCTTGTCTTGCTTGGGTACTGATTTCAAAGCATCCATTGTTGGCTGCTTTTAGAGGCAGGATGCTTAGATAAGTGGGGTTTTAGTATGGTATGCTAGAACTGTTTGTATACCAAGTGGTTTTGTTAGTTCTTATTTCCAGTTCTTGAAGTGAAAATATAAAATCTAAGTTGTGTGTCTTGTTTTTATGACTATTTGCATTTTTATTTGTTTATATCAAACTAGAAATTGCCAGAGAGTACTTTTAATTGCTTGTTATTGCAGTCTTTTCATATTTTCTAGTTCAGGGTGTGTACTTGAGCAAAATTAACTTAATTGCTTGATCAGATGCTTAGTTAAAAAAAGCTCATCACTGAATCATGTATGTTGAAGAATGCCTTTTTTTTCAGTAAGAATGTAAAAGTGTTTTCATTTGTCTCGTGGAAGACAGCAGAAATGCGAATTTTCACCTGTGATGTACAATCCGTCTTTTGGCAAAGAGCTGCCCTATGTTATACATCTTGACAAGCTGGGTTTACTGACTTGGAAAGGAGCAGGATCACATTTCTTGCACTGTATTTTTCTTAACTTTGTCTCTGTCTATCAGAAAACTTGGGTGCCTTTTTTCTCAGAGGAGGCAAACATATTTTAGAAAGGGAGAATAATATAGTGGTTAAATACCTGAACAAAGACTTTGAAGACTGTTGTTAAATATTATGTTTTATACTACCTGCTTTCTGTGTTGTTTGGAAAAGATGTCCCTTCATCATTTTCTATCCAAACAGTGGAGACACTGTTTCTTTATTGTAAAGGAAGTTATGTGAATAAATGAGTTGCTGTCCTTAAGCTATTTAGGTATTAAGTGGTTCAAGAAGGAGGATGCAAAGGTGGGTTCTGCTGACTGAATTAAATTAGTAGTTGTACCTACTGAGAGTGAAATCTGCTGCAGCTTGTGAGGTAAAATCAAGTTTGTTCACACTAGATTACGTGAAGAACAATATATGTTTATCAACTTTTCACTTTATACGTATACTGTGAGAGACTGCAGTGTACATTGAGAAAAAGCCTTCAGATAAACCAGTAGTTTTTCTTGACCCATTGGTGTGGAGGGTAAAATGTATCTTCTGGATTAGAGGAATAGCTGATTCAGGCAGCAAAAGTAGAGGATAACTATTGTTCAGTCTAGAAATACTGGTTAGAGTGTATGGCCTTGTTCCTAAAACAGTTATGCTTGATAGAAATCATTGCTCCTCGTGTTGATCAAGGTTGTTCTACACCTTAGATTTTATGAAGTACTTGTGATATGATTTTACCAGGGTTTTATATAGTGGCAAAATGAGGATGTTAACCTTTTAAGTGAGGAATTTTGTGTGAAGTCTCATGAGGTAGATGTCCCTGCCGCTTCTCTATCCTTTTTCCAGGTTACTGATGAAGAAGTTGAATAAGGCTGGCCCCAGAGGTGCCCCACTGCTTACATGTCTCCATCTCAAAAAGTGGTTGTTACCCATAGTGTTTGCTTCCTATCCATGAAGTGTCTTTCCATGCAATACGATTGCAATACCTTGTCCAGAACTTCTTGAAAATCCAAATATATTGGTGTCCAGTGGATACCCTTTACCCATGTGTCTGTTGACATTGTTACAGAACTGTCACTGCTCATGAGGTAGATTTGGTTTTACAGAAGCTGTACTGATATTCCCAGCATACAGTGTTTATGCATGTGGTCAGTGATTTTATTCATCAGCATAAACTTATTCACTGTCTTGCTGGGCTGAAAGTCAGGCTTACACTGATCTTTGTTATGGAGTGAGAAGATATTGTTGTGAACTGTTGTTTGTCAGCGCCTCTTAAACCTGAACTGGACCCTTCAGCCAAAGAAATGAGGCTACAAATGAAGCATACATATAAGATTTCATGCCTTTTCGCAAGTTGTGCTTCAAAAAAATCACATTCAGCCCAGTATGGTGTGATGAGATTTTTTTTTTTGCCAGTGAGGCACAGATTATACTGGATTACTTGTGCTGTGGTTTAGGTTCTTTAACCCGCTCTTGCCTTCATCCTTGATGTGCTATTTTAGGTGTGCTGAATTGTTTTGGCCTCTGTGAGGCTGCATATAGGAACTATTAATGACAAAGTTTCTTTACCATTTCACAGGACTTTGCAGGAATCCCTTGCAACAGCATGGGACTTAAAACAGTGTCATTTTGGTGTGTGTGTTAATTTATTCACTTCAAATTAAAAGAATAGACTGACATCAATTTTGACTGTATATACTATAATTAAAGCCACCTTAACTTTTGAAAGTTACAGATGTTCAAGGAACCCATAATTAGGATGCTGATATGTCTGTGTTTCAGATCTATGGTAACTGTTCAACGCAGTTAGTTAGTGTGTTTACCAGTGTTTTGTTTTTTACAGAAAAAAGAGTTTGATGTGGATAACTTGAGCAAGCCAGATTTACAGATGCTTTTGAGTATAATGGAAGGAGAACTAGAAGCACGAGACCTTGTAATTGAAGCCTTGAGGGTAAGTTACTGGGCTGTTGGGGTTTTTATCTATTTATTTATTTATTTATTTATTGTTCTCCTTTGCCACTTCATTTGTGTTGTGCATAGAATGTTATTACTGGAAGAAAAAATTGTGATTTTTTTAATGTTTGAGGTTAACTAAATCTCAGTAATCACAAAATATGTTCTTATTTATTTGATGCCATTCAGCAATTTTATGTAATATCTGTGTAAAATATCAATAAAATCTCAGAGAAATAAGTGCAAAATCTGTGAAGTTAGTTCCTCTATATATTATTTAATATTGTGGAGTCTGTTATCTGTGAAAGGAAGGAAGAACTTCAAGGGAAAATTCAGTTATTTGTTTTATGTTATTTGTTCTAATAGTCTATATATTTGTGCATTAATATTCTGTGAGATGGAAGGAATGACAGAATGGGATGGTCATGGGTACTTAGGGAAAAGTTTTCATAGGTTTGTTTTTTTATTTTCCTTTTTTTTTAATGAAAGGTGAAATACAGGATACATACTCATAACAGTACTCAGTACTTGATTAGTTTTTTGCTATACTGGGCACATCTGAAGGTTAGCTTTCTGCTTCAGAAGGTTGCATTTTCCACTTGTAATGTACAGTCACAATTGTACATGCACTTTTATTCAATTTTAATTTATTTTGTGATTGTGGTTGTTTCAGATCACTTGATGCAAATAGAGCTGTCATTGATGTGCCTGCATTATTAAGTAAAGACTTTATAGGTATAAATCTCTAATAAAATGCAATTTTCATTTTGTAATGACAATAAGACACTAGAAGCGGTATGTTTCTGGGGGATTACACACTTTGAAGTTACTTGGTGTTTGGCCTTCAGGTATGCATATATGCTGAAATGTACTGCCTTTTCATATAGCTGGTTTACAATTTCACGTCTTGTTTGCCTGGGCTAGGACTCGTTTTTTATCCTGACTGCCAGTTAAGGTTTTGTAAAAGGGGAAACAACATGCACGCCACATCCAGAATCTCTTTTTTTGACTCTTCTAACTTTGGAGGAATGCAAATAGAATACTCAGACAATTTTCTGTAATACATATTCATGAAGAAGCTACTACACTGCATACCAAATAATGGATGTATTGAAACTGACTGGAAAAAAAAATGCAGCGCACATTTAATGGTAGTAAATGTTAACATTCAGGATAGCGCAGTCCCAGGAGAGCAAAAGCCTATATCAGATTCCCGTGCACCTTTTGAAATGGGTAGTAGGATGTACACAGTGGTTTTTTACTGACCAATAAAGGACAATTAAAAAAATAGCTCAGTTTCACATAATGTATATAAGTGCTGAAAATTAGTTTTGGTTTGTTTTTTGTTTTATTCTCCTGCATCTCAGTTTCTGGTTCCTGTGTTTTGTAGTAAAATCCTTTAAACAAAATCTATGTGGAATTAAAGTCTTCCAGGCAATTTGCCTCATTAACTGTACTGGTGCTAGAAAACATGAAGTTATACCTGCTGAAGACCTATAGTCTAATATCTTGGAATATATTACTTTCAGGTCCGGCTTCTTATGTGGGAAGCTGCAAGTCAGCAGTATCAGCAGCTGGGGTCTCCAGGCAGCTCACAAAATAACCTACTAATAGCCAAATATTGGTCTTTTATAATTGTGAATAACAAGAGAATTTCATTGGAATTGTGTCAAATGTGGTACTTTGATCTGTTTCAACAAATTGACGTAGATACTTTGTGTATCCTTAAAGCAAGAAGAAAAGAGTTTTCATATGAGGGAAAAGACGGATGTTTTTCAAACACTGTTCAAGCTCTGTTTCAAAACTAGGAAAGTCTGAGTGTTGGTGTTTGGGGTGTATGGTGGGTTTTGTTTGTTTGTTACGGGTTTTGTTTGGGTTTTTTATTTTTATTAGCTTGTTTGTTTGGTTTTTATTTTTTAATCCTACTAGTACTGCAAAACTGTCTGAAAGCTGATTTCTCAGATGGGTCAAAATATGATTTCCAGCCCTGTACTAAATAATATATGTGTTGTCTTTTCCCCTTAAGTGATCTTGCTGTTAGTTTTCAGTCACTGTGGTATATATATTTATTAAGCAGTCTCTATGTTGGTCTTTTTGTAAGAACTGGATCTTTTAATCTTTTAGAAAATACCTGTTCATTCTTGGGGTTGTCCTCTTAGATTTTTCTCTATTAGCACTTATATTTAACTACATAATTCTAATTAACTACAGTGTGCCCCATCTGTACTCATTTTTTAGGATTTCACTGAGCATTAGTAAAAATTATACAATAAATAGCCTTATGTATCTATTGGAAGTACCTCTCCTGGAAGGTTCAGGCATTAAGGTGAATCAGTCTTGACTGATCACAGAAGAACTGATAATACTGAATATAATTAAAGACTGACTGACATGGTACTACTCTTAATCTGTACCTAGCATGAAGTCTCTTTTTTTAACAAGACCTGTTTGATGCATCTGTTAGTCTGTCCTTTTCCCACTGCATGAATTCTTATGCTGATCTCTCATTTCCCGCTTTACTAATTTTGTGTAAAGCCATATCATGTTCTTTACTGAAGATCTGAAACAGATCTGATTGTTTTTTTTCCTCTGCCTATAAAGCCAGCTATGTGAAAAAACCCTACACCTAACTTCAACATCCATAGGCAGGATTTCTTATCAGGGCAGCTCTTACAGGAGCTTGGTTCTCACAGTGCCACATGTTATTTTTAAACTTGATATACATATCGTATGATCACAATCCATACCTTATTCACAGTATTCCCTGGTGGAATGGAAAAGATTTCTGGCAGAGTTAAGGGGTAAGAACTAGGCAGCAGGAACAGTATTTTTGGTAATACATGGAGTTGGAAGTCTTTTTTTCTCCTGTGCTAAATCAGAGTATATATGTGCATTACAGAGTTCTCACTTAAATTATTTTTAAAATCAAATTTTAAATTAATTAACTTCACTTAATTTAGAAATTTAGTTTAGTTTTTTTTTTTCAGGATTACAGTTTAATATTTCCTCATATATTGTAAAAGTGCAATATACCTGTTGTGAGTTCTGATGTATTAAGCAGAAAAAACTTATGATGTCTTTGTTTTTGTGAATTTAGCCACATTCCTATATATAGAATCATAGAATAGTTAGGGTTGGAAAGGACCTTAAGATCATCTAACTCCAACCCCCCTGCCATGGGCAGGGACACCTCCCTCTAAACCATGCCACACAAGGCTATGTCCAACCTGGTCTTGAACACTGCCAGCAATGGAGCATTTACAACTTCTCTGGGCAACCCATTCTAGTCTTCACCACCTTACAGTAATGAATTTCTTCCTCATATCCAACCTAAACTTCCCCTGCTTACGTTTGAACCCTTTACCCCTTGTTCTGTCACTACAGTCCCACATGAAGAGTCCTTCCCCAGCATCCCTATAGGCCCCCTTCAGATACTGGAAGGCTGCTATGAGGTCTCCACGCAGCC
>JASSUY010018967.1:4161-15820 GCA_032466535.1 Forpus xanthops | reverse complement strand
CTGATGATCTTCATATCCTTTCCAATCAAAACATTCTGTGATTCCATGCTTCTCAGTTGGCTTTTCTTCCATTTGGGAATCCATTGCAATGATCTCAGACTGCTTAATATTTCTCTTTCTTGCTTGTTCATCTAACTCTTGGAAATCCTGATAGTAAAGCCTTTCAAGTCTTTAAATGAGCTAATGCCTTTTGCGTGGCTATATTTAGAGAAATGCACATACAATTTCTGATCAGTCTTTGATGATTTTTTTTTAGGCATACCTCTATCTGCTGTTATTAAGGTACATGCTGACAAGTCAAATCAGCAAACATCTGGACTGAAGAGGCAGAAAATTAGTGTAAATCCTATTTACATTTGTCTTGTTCAACAAAAAAAGAGACCACCTCTGACTCTGGAGGAATGTGTAATTAGGAATATTTCACTCATTATTTCAGTTTGTCCATAGCTGTTAAGCTTGTCCTTGTGGGTCTCCACCAAGAACAACCCAAGAGTTAAAAGAAGTGAAGTTAGTTTTGGTGTCTTAGGCTTGGAACTGCATTTTCCCAGAGTGTGAAGGGAATATAAGGGGAAATTTCCAGCACAGCAGAAGAGATCCATTTTTTAAATATACTTGAAGCACTTCCTTGAGCCCCATTACTATGAGGTGTCAGACAGGAAAGACATACTGTCTCCAATCTCTTCAGCAAAGAAAGCAAATGATGCTGCTATGATTTACAGCCTAAGTTTGGCCTAGCTGTAACCAGCAACTGCACAAAGAAACAGCAGCCAGAAAACTCTTTTAGGGAATAGGTGTTAAAAATAGCTGCTCAACATCCAGTCAAAGTCCATATCAATGTCCAGTGATCACTTAAGGTCAGCTTTGCAAACACATCAAATACTATCTGCCCGGTTTCTGCAATTTCTAAACCCTAAACCTACCACAGGCTTAACCCATCAGGGAACCTGTTAACTGAAGCAGGGAACACAGTGATCTCTTAAGGGCCATAAAAGGGATATGGCCCTCCTGCTTTCACCGCACCACCATCACCAGGGTACCTTCCAGCCCTTTCTTGCGTCTGCTCATGGTCCTCCCTTTCAAAGGAGATATAGTTCACCTACAGTGACCAATTTCAGCCCAGGTCTGGCCATTGCTCAGGAACCTTAACTAAAAACAGTCCTGAATTAGGGCTGTTTCTACTTTTCAGAGCACTTTAGTAAACCAGACTGTAATCTCAGCATCAGTTTACCTACCATGCGTACTCATTTGGAAAAGTGAGAAATAAGGAAACAGACTTTTAGTGGGAAATGTAGGTGAAACCTGCTCTCCCCTTCATGCCTTCCCTCTTCCTAACGTGGCTTACTAACGTCCTGGCATAGTCACCTACTCCAACAAGACGTCAACAACTTCCAATTCCAAGTGTGCTCTGATCAAATCTCATTGCTTTCCAACCTTACTCAGACTCCACCTTCTAAAACTAAAATAGATTACCAATATTCATTCACTTTATCTTACCAAAAATCTAACCCTAAAACTCATCATGTTCTTAGTCTTGGAGATATAAATTGGCTGTAGTTGCTAACATCATCACTGAATGCTCTCAGGGGAGCCAACTGCACAGTCCTTAGCCTCCTCTCCTTATAGCAGTTTACTTCACCTCCCCTTGAGGTCCAGAACAGCTATCTCATTCAAGTAGCACTCATGGATGGAGTTTAACCCTGGAGTACCAAGACAGAAACTGTACAAACAGCATGAGAGTTGAAATCAGCTGGCACAAGCCCTGGCCTCAGCACAGCTCACCTTTGGACCACAAGCAGCCAGGGAATTTACTACCCTTTAAAATTCCTGGCACAGGCGTGTGGGAGGCCACAGTGTGTGGAACAGGGGAGGGAGCCCTCAGCATGCCAACAAGTGCAAGATACACACAGGGACAGAACCAAACCAACCACACCTGACCCAACTGCTGATCACTGTGTTTTGTGGTCACTGGAGTCAATGCTCTGGCCTCTCGTCTGGACCCGTCCTCCAACCCCACCACTGCACAGTCAGAAGATGATGCTCTGCAGTTTACAAGACAACTACAGAAAAGCTTTTGAAGATGCTAAAGAAAGTACAGATGTGCCACCTACTGTGCTAGCAATACCGAGCCACTGCTCAGGACTTACCTGTGCTTAGACCTCTGTCCATCTCTCTCCATCACTTCCTTCAGGGGCCTGTAGGCAGAGAATGCTCCTGGATGAACCAGCCAGACCTTCAATGTGGTCCTAGGCTGATCTAGCCTTGGGATGAGAGCTTGCAGAGTGTTGCCAGAGGTGCTCAGGGCCATTTGGCAGAGGTGGGATGACGTGCTGGCAGCATAGCAAGCTGCAAGGGGATGTGAAGCTATGCAGCTTTCACAGTATATTATCTGGCAACTCCTATCTTTCAAATATTAAAAGTCCTTCCAAATCAATCTTGAAAACCTGAAATTATCCTTTTCTTCCTAGAAATTAACTAAACATTAAAAAAAAAGGATTATGTCACGCTGTCCCTTTTACAGGAAGTAAGGCTTGAGGAAAACCTCTAAGTACAGCATGTCTTCCAAAAAAACTAAAATGTTGGCCACAAGGCAGTGCCAGTTACAGTCCTACTGTAAGACAGTAAAACTATGTCCTGTGATGAGTAATGGGGTGAGTGTCAGTTGTTTCACCTTGGTTTACACACCCACTGAGTTACTTCTTGCCAGCTAAGTACTTATACTACTAAGACAGCTAAGAAACTTGTCTCCCTGGGGCTCCGCTCGTACTCAGGGGCATTAAGCTTCAGCTTGAGATCAGTTGCTGGCAATGCCTGTCTTCCCCAGCTCATTATCTGTACAAGGAAATCAGCCACTTGATTTTACTAGTCCAAGTGGGTACCTTGGATTATAGGGAACAGATTTTTACAAGCACTCAACACTACTTGCTCCTTTTTGAGAAAAGCTGCACCCTAAGGAAAGATGCAACAAGAGTGCAAGCTAAGTGTCTATTTCTCATTAATCTACACTGCAACCTGCATGTCTTCCTGCAATTTCCATGCTGCTTGCTGAAAGACAAAAAAAAAAAACCAACAACAAAAGCCATAGCACCCTCAGCACTATAAAACCAGGGTGAAAAATCCTCCATATCTAATTTTCAGACACAAGCATGCCTACAGATTTTTCTCTCACAAGTGAAGTTGCATATGTTTTTCTCAGGTATGAGCAGAATCAAGCCTTAAGTGTGCATTACCATTACATTCAGCATGGTGTGCAGAAAACATTAGATTAGAGAGACATTTCTGTAAACGAAGGTCTGAGTCTGGCAAAGATACGTGCACACAAACCCTGTCATGTAATTCAAGGAGGTAATTAGCATTAGGAGAACCCCTTGGGTAGAGAGTGCTGTCTTGATTGGAAACAGTGCAGCTAACATCTGTCCTGTCTTTTGGAAATATCATCAGAGTGCCATCTGATCAACTGTCCTCCAGTTCCGTGTGGGTGTTTGGGGAAAACAGGAAAGGAAAGGCGTGTGCCTGCATAATTATTACCAGGGACTAATGGAGAAAATAGTTTTGCATGTCATTAGCTAAGCACATAAATAATGTGCGGGGATTAAAACACACAGATGCAAACACACACGTTATCACAATCACATCACATCACTCTTTTAACCATTTCTGGGATTTCCAAGCCAAGACCATGCTGAATGTTTTTTTTTGGGGGGAGGTTTAGGGGAAATAATTAGTGTTGGGATTTGGAAAATGCACAGAGTAACTCAGGCCTGTGTCCTCGGTTCAGCAGTAGCAGTCATTTTTCTCCTTCTTAGTAGCTGGTGCAGTGCTGTGGTTTTTTCAGCCTTGGAGCAGTGCTGATAACGCCAATGGTTTTAGTTGCTGCTCAACCCTTGGTTTAAAGATAAGACTTTTTTCTCCCCTTTGTTTGTATTGGGCAAAAAGAAGCAAGGAGGTTTGTTTCCATAACTTCTGAAGACTATGCATTAAAGCAAAATACGAACACATGCATATTTCGCAGCTATGTCTCACATAAGCCATGTATGTCATGGGCACATTTGTTACAGGAACCACCATTACGGCATGATTGAGGCCTTTTCTCAGCTGTAGTACCCTTCACAGCAGATAACAAGTCTGGCAATATCGCTGCTGTTCACCACACTGACCTCAGAGGGTGCCCCATGACGAAGCAGCCCTACGGGGGCTGAGGTTCTAAGTGACTCTGTTAGGAAGGGAAATGAGGCAAAGCAGGGAGCCCCTTGCTTCTGTGGCACTTCTGGGTAAAGGCCCTTAAGGCAACTCGCTGCAGTATCTCTCCACAGCCTGGAAATATGCTATGTAGTTCGATTTCTTAGACATCTCTGTCCCAATCAGTCTTTAACAAAGGCGCAAGAAGGCACAAAACCACACCGTGATTCATAGTCTCTGGGTTTATTTCCTTTGTTGATAGAGGTGCACTGTTGCGCATAAGGGAAGACAGCACCAACACAAAGTCCATGACAAATGTACAAACAAGCATTCTTTGCAGCTAGATTAAATAAATAATGAATTTGCGTTATTTTAAGCTTTAGCATTCCTCAGATATATACAGTTAGCTCCTCTGTAATTCCACTAATACTTGAGCACAGAACTTTATTTTTTTCTTATTTAAACAGAGAACTTGGGACTCAAACATAAGAGAAAAAATCTCATCTTATTACTAATTCCATTCAAGTCTGACTTCCTAAATTTAACTCTGCTCATTATTGTAAAAATGTGCCCCCAAAATGGTCATTTAATATTTGCTACTTTTAATCCTGGATATATAAGCAAGCATTTGTTTTCTAGCATTAAACTATACATAATTCAAGCAGAATGCAGTGAATTCCAGCCCTTAAGAAGACAAATTTTCATCTAGAGTCAAAGTTGTTATTTTTCTTTCATTTTCAGATCCCTTATGTTTTAAAAATTATGCATGGTTACTGACATTTTTGTGCTATTTAAGGTCAAATGAGTGAGTTTTTTTTGCAGTTCTCAGACAGACAGCATCCTTACACTGCTGAAAAACTGAAAGATAATGGTTATGATCAATTATGTACGTACGCAGGATTTATTGGTTTTTAACTTGATATCAAAATACTATGAGATTGATTGAGAAAAGGCCAAGTTTGAAGCAGGGAGTACAACACAGTACAATATACATGCTTATTTTTGGGGATCTGGTCAGTCCCATTCGCATCACACTTTAATCGGAAATGGACTTCTCCTTTCATCGTTATTTCACTTTTGTCCTAAATGCATAAGCAAATAATTTGTACACCTGCATTTTGCCTGAAAGTGCTCCCATCCCTACTGGATTGTAAAAACATTTGTACATTTATTAATTTAAATTTTAATTCACTCTTACTGTAACTAATACCTGTCTCAAATGCAAGGTTGAATAGGCAATTAAATTGAAATCCAGAAATATCATAGACTGGTTAATGGCATGAAAGATCTGTTTTGGCAAAGCTTATGCCTACATTCTTTTCCACCCTAGTATTTCTAAGAAGGATACACTTTCCTTTTTGGCAATGGTTGGAACTCAGCATTTCCAACATTGTTGCAGTTGGAAAACAAACCAGTAATTACCCACTGCCTGTGAAAATATCTTTTCTGAGTGTGGCATTCTTTTCTACTACATTTTAGGGAGTTTTCCACTAGATCAGGTTGCATAAACCCCCACCCAGCTTGGCCTTGAACAGTTCCAGGGATGGAATATGTTGTTGAGTACTTTCTGCTTAAACAGACGGGTCACACAGGTGACTGATAGACTTCAAACAGCACACTCAGGCTTATCTCTAATTGATTTTGGTTTGAGACATCTCTCTAATGTTATTCTCTGCCTTCCAATTATCTTGCTAGAAGAAGTACAGCTATAAAACTATAGGTTCACTTTGTTTGTTTGTTTTCTGGTTCTCCCTGCTGTATGGTAAAAACTAAAGCCTTAAACTGGCTTAGGAATGCTGTTCTAATAAAACAGTTCACAAAATATGCTTGTGTTCCTCCCACTTCTATTGTTTCAATAATTCTATTTATGGTCACTCACTTCCTTAAGCTTCTCATTATGATGAAGGAGTAGGAGACATTCAACAGCATGTAAACCACTTTCATCCTTGTTTTTCTGCAGCAGGCTGGGAAATCCCCATGAATAATAGGAAAGGAAATCTAGGGGATTCCCTGAAGATCAACAGACTGCTTGAGCATCTTCTAAAGTACTGTGCAGCAGGAACAGCAATGATCTAGCTGGGAACAGTACACACAAGCAGGAGTGGTTCAGTGGGTATATTTAGGCTAAGCTTTTGCAGGAAATTCAGAATAACTAAGACTATTTCTTGTTTCTTGTTCTTCATGACATCCAAGGAAGAAAGAACCATAGATAAGTGGCTTTCAACTCTGCATGTGGCAAGCAAGATGCTGGGACAGAGCTGGATAAAACATTCAAATAAATTGTCACTTCGCTAGAGAAAGAAGTAACGCAAGAGAAAAGCTATTCACAAGTCATGGTCACATTTATGAAAACGTGTCTTAAAATAAAGCAAAGGAGGATTTTTAAAACCACAATAAATTGCTTTTCAGCATGTATTCCATTTGGAAAAGGCCCACATTTGTTCCCCCTTTTCAAAACAGAACATTTTCAGTTTTGAAAAAGCTTTGTGTTTGGTTTGTTTGGTTTTTTTGTTTGTTTGTTTGTTTGTTTGTTTTTGTAATGGAACCTTATTTAAGAAGTTAAAAAGAAAAAGGAATTGGGTTAATTAATGTAGTAATACAAGAGGTGCTAGTGAGTGAAATGTAAAATGTTTGGTTTGAGGGAGAACTAAAAAAATCTGGGGATAGTTCTTCATTTGGTTCGCAGGAAGTTTCAGTAAGACTTTAGTTAATTTCTAGACCTTGTTCAAGTCAGCAGTTCCTCCCATTCAGTCAGCATGACAAAGGTGACTCAATCACCCAGCCCTAGCCTGGAATAGCCAATCTAGTCACTGATTTTTTATGTTTTATTTGTTTGTCATACCCAAATTCAGAAATTCGTGCCCTGAAGAGATGATAAATGATTTTGCTGCATCTCCCTGACCTCCAATGCCATGAGTTCTGAATGCATTTCAGGTTCCCACCGAAATCCTACAGAGCTGTCACACAGCCTCAGCCACACCACATGCATCTACATGTCAAGCAAACATTGTCTTTTCCTTCACCTGTCAAAATATTGCTATGTAAGAGGAAGGGATGTTGTTGCCTCATACTCTTGGCAGGCATATCTGACAAGAGCAATAAAACCCCTATATGTTTCAGACAGGCTGGCATGAAAAAAAGAAGAGATGAGAGAGTAAAGTATGGCATTGCACAAAAACTATTTGCTATATAGCTATTTGAGGAATTGGGACAGTAAATACTGCCAGTAGCAAAATAAGCATAATGGATGAGAAAGAGTTCTGTGTGTTTGCCCAGCACAACCCATACCAGACACAGATCAAAGTCAGATGGCACAACATTTCAGTCATGAGCAGTGGAATATTGCAGTGTCTTGTTTCTCTAGTGCCTCCACCATTTTAGCAAAAATGATTCCACAAAACAGTTCTAGTGGAAAATAAAAGAGTACATACTTGACTAGTTGTAACTGTGTCTCAGCCCTGATGCAATGACCATTTTCTTATCCTACAGTAAACAGATTAGGAACAAAATGTAGAGTCATTTGTAGAAGAAGGATATGCCTTCTTATTCTGTCTGAAGGCAGGAACTCATCGTGTCCCTTTTCCTCTCTGTCCTCATACATGCCCTTTTGTGCAATGGCACACATTCAAGTGTGGTTTGAGAACAGCTTCTGAATCAGGATCCCTCAGGAAAGTAGACATCTCATTTCTGGACTGAAGTGTGAAACATGTGGAAAACTGTCTCCTTTATACTTGGGCTGCTCAGAGATGCAACCCTTGGTTTCTAATAACTTTCAGGTAAAACTATATTAGCAACTTGCAGCCTCAATGCTAGAGGACAGGACATAGTATTGTAAGTGACATCTGGTTCTCATTTTATCTAGCAAAATAATTCTTCTGGACCTAGCATCAATTTCCAACGATCAGTTCTTCCATCTGTTCTTGAGGAGGGGTTGAGATAACCGAAAATGAGGAGGCTGAGGCAGAATCAACTGTAAAATTTGAGGACAAAGAGATTCAAAAACATTAAAGGCTTAATGTTTATTGAAGCAAGGCTGTCTTGTTATACTGCAAAACTTAGTGCTTCATGGCACAACAAAAAAAGATAAAGTTATACAGTTTTAGATTGACATAAAAGAAGACTATCAATAGTTATTAATCTAACACACTGAAGGTAGTTTTCCAGTATTTGGCAACCTTCTTTTTTGTACTCTCTTCCTGAGATTTTATTTAATGAAATATTTCTTTTACATTCTTTTCACTTGAGTGTCTCTGTGCTACACTTATCTACATGAAAGTCGTCTGTATTTTCCAAGTCTTCAGGTATTGCAGTCACTAACACCTGAATTAGTGGTTAGATTTTAAACCTGTTAAAACTGTTGTACAACCAACACAGCATTAATAGAAACGCTGTAATTGTGAATGTTAGAACCTTATGCATTTAAAGGATACATGCCCTGCATTTTTAAGCCAAGTGACTGATCTAATTAGTGTCATCTTTATACACCTCAAATCTTTCTCTTAAATACTTTTTTTTTATTCACAAGAATTATTTTCCACAAAAAACTACTGCCATTTAGCAAGCAGCCCACAATAACCTACTTTCATAGTCACCAGACTATATTTGTTTCTCTGTAATTCATTTACTCTCCTTTTATCTCTTTCTTTACAAGGAAATTGACCCTTAATTTCAGGCATGTATATTCGTATGTGCAGAAATAAGCTTGCCTTGATGTTGTTGTTGGGTCTCCTCAATGTGGAGGAATTCAAGTTTGGTATATTGTTACCTTACACCATGCAGTGGGAATTTACGAAGAAACCGCAACAGACTATGATTCATCTTTCTACTGCTGAATTTCACATTCCCCTCTCAAACACCTGAAAGGAACATTCTTGATCATAAAGCAAACTAATTTTCACTCACACACCCAGGGTAAAAGTAGGAATGTAACTGTTTCCTTCATAACAACTGTGTTGTCTTGGTTTCTCATTTCACATTCAGTTTGCACTTTGCTGAATTTCCTTGCTTCCTTTCCATGATTTTACAGCATGAGTATGGCGCTGTCTCTGGTCATCTCCCTGCACATATCATGTTGCATGCAGCATTGAACAGTAAGCCCTGCCCAGCGTGCAAATTAACAGGTTGGTGATGGCTTTTTACTGAGAAAGGCTGGTCCTTTGCAAAAGCTGAAGGTAAGGTAGCAGTAGCTGCATTCCATCAGAAGTCTGAGCTACCAAAAAGAGATAATTCGTTATCTGAATGACCAGGGGGAAAAAAAAAAAAAAAAAAAAAAAAAAAGAAAAAATAACCCACACAAAAAAAACCCAACCCCCCCCCAAAAAAAACCCAAAAACACACACATATTTTTCCGCTGGTTGAGAGTCATTCAAAATTAGTGGGATTTACTTATTCCTGCATGCTGTTAAATTTTAAAAACATATGAAATTTGGCTTTTAAGTAACACTTCCAATCTGTGTTGTGAAAAGCACCTTTGCTGGTAACAGGAATCTCACTGTGATTGAAATACTCCAAAGGAAATGGGACTCAGTAAGTTACAGGATCACAAAATGGAATACATAAAAGTGAGCATAACAGAACTATCCAAACATGTACTGTCCTTCTAAACACCTTTAAAGACTTCTCCAGAAGCTCTGCGTTTGGTGGCAATTTGTACCACTGCTAACAGTAAGCCTCTATATGTGGGGTTGCATAACCTTTTCAGCCAACAGAAGGCCTGAGAGCTCATGCCATTCACTATTGACAACTTTTGCACCTTATGTCATCTTGCTTATAACAAAGGAGAGAGTTTGAAGTCAAATCTCATTTTCCCAATTTCGGCAAGAAGCTTGATGTCTTTAACTTGCCTTTGTGAGCTTTTTCACTAGGAGAAAAATTACAGAAGTATATCCTCCACCTATATTTCCAAGTGAAATGAGAAGTCATAAAAATACCAGTGTGGTAGAGGTGAGGGCAAATAAGAACCCCGCCAAGATACATCAGCTGTTTTGGAGGGACCAGGTGAAAAGTAGTTCTCACTAATCTTTGAGACTGTCAGCTGGTGACCAGTTTTGATAAAACACCATGACTTAATCTGGTACTTCCTGAATCTGAATCAAATGTCTGCTCTCTTTGACCAGCCCACAAACACATTTTCTAATTCTCCAAAGACATTCATTTTCTACAATGAAACAAGTTTCATATAGTGAAGAAAATATCAGTTATGCTTTTCCTCTGGCCTCACTCAATACTAGAAAGAGAATGTGGTAAAATACTTTGCGCAAAATAGGAAGGAACTCTGTGTTTTGTGATTCAGAATGAATTAATGGCAATAAAATATGACAATTCTTTTACACCCATTACAAAGGCCTTCATTTTCTAGGGCTGTCATTTTGCTTGTAACTTCAAATTTCTCCAAAATGTAACATAGAGTGTAAACCACCTCATGTCAAATTCCTGACCAAAGCATGTAACACAGGTGATTAGCAGTGGCACAGTATTTCCAAATTGTTTATAAGATAGCTAAAGTGAGACTTGTATTTGTAGAACAAAAACAACTAAGCCACTGCAAATATTGCAGAAGAAGACCTAACACAGCATGCAAACACTTTCCTATGCAAGCCCTCGGAGGTTTATGGAAAGTAGAAATCTGTATGATCCTCTGTAATGAGATCCCAATTACACAAGATCCTGGTTTAAACAGGGTTCAACTTCATCCTCCTGGGTAAAACTTCATACAAATTTTTGTCTTTTTCCAAATTAACTATCTTTTAAATTTCTCTTCCCTAAATTGCTGGGTTCAGAATTAAAGTGAAACACTGCCCAACTGAAAATCAAAGGGTAGCCTGACATTTTTACCTCATCAGAGAAGAAATTCACCAACTGTATTTAACTGTTATGACTAGTATTTTGTTGGCTGCAAGTCTCTTCTTCACTGTAATTCTATTTTACCAAAGACTTAAGATATCACCCAGATGTACACAAACATTATATACTGCTTTATTTGAGACTGACCTCATTTATGTCCTATGGCCATAAAAAGACTTCACAGTCTTTTATAATCCTTTCTTCTTTCTAAGATCGGTAGTATCTCTAATCATATTTTCTAGAAGTGATGTGCATTCTTACTGTTATTGATAAAATGGTTGTCAAGATAAAGGTAAGGTGGAGAATAAGCAACTTCTTACCCAGTACACAAAAAACCACAGTTATTATCATAGAACCATAGAATAGTTAGGGTTGGAAAGGACCTTAAGGTCATCTAGTTCCAACCCCACTGCCATGGACAAGGACCCCTCACACTAAACCATGTCACCCAAAGTTATGTCCAGCCCGGCCTTGAACACCACCAGCGATGGAGCATTCACAATTTCCCTGGGCAACCCATTCCAGTGCCTCACTGCCCTTACAGTAAAGAACTCCTTCCTCAGATCCAATCTAAACTTCCTCTGTTTAAGTTTGAACCCGTTACCCCTTGTCCTCTCACTACAGTCCTTCATGAAGAGTC
>JASSUY010018966.1:0-31451 GCA_032466535.1 Forpus xanthops | reverse complement strand
CACTTGTTCCAACAGTTCCATGTCCTTTTTATGTTGAGGACACCAGAACTGCACACAATATTCCAAATGAGGTCTCAGAACAACAGAGTAGAGGGGCAGGATCACCTCCCTCGATCTGCTGGTCACAGTCCTTTTGATGCAGCCCAGTATAATATTTGATGTGAACCACGGTCACTTAAATCAAGTTATTTGTAGCAAAGAACTAGGAGAACTTGTTGGGACTGGCCTGGGGAAAGGGGAATATATTTCTTTTCATGTCTCTTACTGTAAATACATATATGTGGATTTGGGACTGACATGCACAGCAGATGGCACTGTTTTTTTCCTGCTTTCTTTACCCAGAATTAATATGCTCTGCACAGAAAGGAAGTCATAAAGAAGAATGTCAAAAGGAGAAAAACCACATGATTTAGGAATTTGTAAGTGGGGAATTTTCCTGTGAATTACAACCCTTCTGATTCAAGATAGTGCAGGACTTGCAGGGACCAAGATGGTTGTCAGGCCAGATTCTATGTTTCCATGCTTTCCATGAAGTTGAAGCAAGTGAATTGTAGAGGTCCCTTCACACCTAAATTATTTCTGTGATTTTACAGTTTTACACCAAAGACTGTGCCCATATTTATCAAGTATATTTAGTTTTCCCTTCCACAGAGTTTATTGTCAGGTTCGAAAGGTTGTGTTTCATTACACTTTTTTTGATGGTTGAATTGAAATAAGGCAGCCAGGAATGGTGTATCCATGAAACGTATACTCATTTGTGTAGATGAGGCCCTCAGTAATATGCTTTAGTGGTGTTCTTTGCAGTCTTGGAGTAATGGTTGGACTTCATGATCTTAAAGATCTTTTCCAACCTAGCTTCTGTGATTCTATAAGAAGCCCTTTTCCAAGAGCAAGGCGAAACATAAATTCTTATGTACTTGTAAGACTTAGAAAGTTGGAGGAAAGGAAAACGCTTTTGAAAGTGAACTTTTTCCCTATCTCTTGGGTCCAGAAGCTCTGGCAGTTTTGATTTTGGGGCTTAAATTATATTGCAGTGGCTGTTAAAAACTGCAGACTGAAATGTCAGTGTGGCTGGAATACAATAGCTGCATGCCAATAAATACCTCTGGATTTAGCTCTTGCGTAGTCTTTTTTTATTTAGTATTCCATCAATAACTTTGTTGTACATGCTTTCACACAGATAGTTCCTTTCTTTCAAGGTGGTTTAACTGCCTAGCAACCTTATAAAAATAAACTTCAGTGTTCTGTAGTAACGGCTGAGAAGACTGTAGCTTACACTAATGTGACTGCATTGTTTTGAGAGGTAATGACTGAAATGCTCTAGCCCCTTTATGCTTTTTCTGTCAGAATTAATTCTAAGAGGAAACAATGTTTTTTAAAGACTTAATGAAGCCAATTGATAAAGAATCAAGTGAAATATGTCTATTAAGTAAATCATCTTGCTTAAATGGTGACTTTCAAAGGTGTTAATAATAGATGGGCATGTTTTTTGTGCCTTTGAAAATGCTGTTTTCTTCCTAGGAGAAGTAGTAAATTGAAGCCTTCTGGGAAAAAGCCCTAACCATAAACTGCTATACATTTATCTCACTCAGCCCCCAGAGATGTAGATGGATGTTCTAGTGTGAATAACATATCCACTCTTACAAACATTTCAGTGTGAAACTGTAAAGACTTATTAACAATTCCAGCGCTTACTACCCTGAGTAGTTTCACCCTGAACTATTGTATTTATTATTTCCAGACTGAAATGGTGTGCCAAATAGGTTCTAGGATATCATGCTTGGGTGAAAATTTGGTAGTGCACAGGTGACTATGGACTGTTTAGGAAGATAACTCCTAAATGAGAGCATGATTTAAGTGTCTGATCATTTGTAAGCATGTAATGAGGTCAAACAAACTTAAAATTAAACACATTATTCTCAGAATTTTATTGTGAAATTTGTGATACTGAAGGCTATCAGAAGGAAATTATAGAGTCATTTAGCTTACAAAAGACATTTAAGATCATCAAGCCCAGCCATAAATCTAATACTTTTTGGCTGCTGCTTCCTTCCAGTAGGGCTGCAGCCTTATACCCATGACCAGGCAGTCAACCCAGACTTGTCACTTAGATCTTGGAAGAGCATGGCTCCATCCATGAACAACTAGGGCACTGTCATGAAGCAATATGTACATCAAAACCAAATGCTTATTTTCCAAAAGAGTGTCAGTAAGGGAACTGTAGGCCCCTGGTGGAACCTGCTGGTTGACCCTGTGCTTACCATCAGGATATGTCCCTTCACATGGCAGGGAGGCTGGAAGTAAATGATCTTAAGGTCCTTTCCAACCCTAACTATTCCACGATTCTATATCAGAAAGCATTTAAGTGCTTTTTCCTTACCAAAAGTGAGACATCTTCCAACCCTGACAGACCCCACTCAGAGTACTGTTTATGGGATTTCCTTGCATGACAAAAAATAACTAACCTTGTTGATTATTTAGTGGGGCTTTTGGTTTTGCTTGTATATTGTATCAAAATAAAGAATTACTGCCCCACAGATTGTGTGAACCTGACCACCTCTGTCTCATGCACAAGCTGTTAAAAAGGCTGAAAAACGTTTCTTGAAAAGGCTTTTTTTACATTGCCAAGAGAAAGAAACAATAGTCAATGTATCAATAATGCAGCATAGCAAAGGTGATGTCAGCAATGCAGTATTCTATTCATATACACATTTTGCTTTTTGTCGTGTCTATGATCTTACAATTAACATTGTTTTGCAAGAAAAAAAAAAACATAAATACATCAAGAACCAGAGTTTGATCATTATAGAATACACCAAGAGATAAGGAAAACAAAGAGTTTGATCATAACATGAAATGAAAACATTTGAAATTAGTCACAAAAATTCAATTTTTAATTGGATGTGAATGTACATCAGTGCTTTTACATTAGCACTTTAATTAGGATCTGAAATGCCACTTTGAAGCAATTCTTCCAATCAACCATCCCCATTTTCTGCCATGTTTTGAATCCTGGAGCAGTCTTCAAGTGTGAAAATCAGATCCATTTCAGATGAAACCAAATGAGAAGATTGTGTCTGGAAGGTGCTCTCATGTACTCCTACCATTACTGGGGTTTTCAGCCTTCAGGACGAGACTACAGCTGATCCAGAGTAAGCCTTTCACCACGCAAAACTGGTGTACAGGTCTGGGGAGACCAGTCTTTAGTGTAGGCTGAGCACTGCACTGTTTTCTAAGGTAGAGATAGCATCCAGCTCCCACCAGCCAAGGCACACCATGAAATACAAACCTGTGTACACCAAGAACTGAGAACTTGGGACTACGTCTATGCTGGCAAATTAAATGGAGTCAGGAAATGTCCCTTGGCATTGAAACTCAACTGCCTACCTTATTAAATTGTTGGAATTGTTCCTGGTATCCTTTCAGTGAACCAGCACTGTCCCAAACCATTCCTCATCACAGCTCAGTAGTTAGCAGAGGCCAAAAAACATTCCCAATAAACAGTTTCTATGCAACTACATTTTCCTGGAGGGTGAGAGAGTGAGGTAGTTTGGACAACTTAGAGCAGCCGTTTCAATGCCCAGTTGCATCAGTGCCAGAGGATGGTCTTAAGTATATTTAATTTGTTTGTATAAATATAGTTATGTATCCTGATTCCTGGATGTTTACTTGAAGCAAAATATTGCCTAAATATTCAGTTCCAAGTTTGGCTGCTGATACCCAACAAACATCAGAGCTGGAACAGAGAGATGTAAGATGGGAAGAAGTTAAGTGATGAGGTGAACCCTGATTCTAGACGCACAGATGAAGTGCAGACACGTGACTAGAGACAATATACTGCTGACCTAGTGACTATTCTTCCACCGATGCAACTTTATTTTCTCTATTTTTACATTACTATTTTTTTTGCATTGTTTCAAAAGGGATATGCTGCTCATGTGAGAACTTTGCCCTAGTATTAGCAGCTGGTCAGCTTTGGCTCATTAAAGTGCGCCATTCCATAATACCAGTAAAGCAACGATGGCTTGAGCTGATTGAGATGTTGTGAGTTCTGCTACTTCCTGTAATGGAAGCAGCTGTAAACTTGGTACAAGCAGGAGTTGTCCCAGTTTGCTAGCGGTTTGTGTTGCAGCAGATGTGCCAGGGATTGTAATGTGGGAAAGCCAACAACATTAATGGAACTTCGACTATGTCATTCTTACTGGGCTGGACAGGTTGCAGAGCAATGTTATTCCTTCTGTCCTGGTGCACTGGCTCAGATCTTTATGTCTGTCTCTCACTCATGATGATATGAGTTCACTTCACAGATACATGGCAGGTAAAGAACCAGGAAAGTGAACAGTAATACCTATACTAGACAATGGGCATCCTTTGGAATCCCTTATACTTCAAAGGGCATTATCAAAGGTTATTTAAAATTAATGTTTCGACACAAATGAATGAGATTTTCAGTTTTTCACAAATCCTGAAGTACTAAGATTAAAATCATCCATTTTGGGCTGAAAGCCTCACTGCTCCTTTCCTCTCTTCAGCATCATGTATTACATCTTTCACGGGGCTTATCTGTCATACCAGCATTTCTATCTCCTATTGAGGTCTTTTCTTAGATGCCTGATATCCATAGAGGTATTTGTGACCATTAATCTCAGAGGCTGTGTTTCCTTTATGTGTGTAGTAATCAGAACCTGCAGATTTCCTGCTTGAATTAACTTAGCTGGTGACAGATACCACTATTTCCTATCTACCTCCACATGCTCCTTCCAAGTGCAGTAAGTCTAGACTCATGGCCTTGCTTGGAACAAATCCTGCTTAAAGACCATGCATAAATCAAAATGAAAATACTACATAAGTAGGCCAAGATAAAGCTGGCTTTGCAAGCTGCTAGCATACCTGAGGGAGACTTGGAAATTGTCCTTAACAATAATATTCATTTCAACTTACAATAATGTAACAAGTTTACATATTAAGAGGAGAGATACCAGTATGCAAACACCAAAGGACACAAGAAAAATCTTGATGAAAGCTTTATCAGTACACACAGTAATTTGAAATGCTTTGCAGATGATGTTGTTGAAATTCCTTTTCTGGAATTGTAGTTTTGGAAGAAAATCCTAACCTTTCGACATTTGCAGAATCAAATATTTAAATATTTCATTTTGCTACAAATTTCCCTTTCCATATTTTCATTTGGTGTTCACAGTGTTATTATGTCCTGTTCTGGTGAAAATCTGCATCTAAAAAGGTTGAAATCTAACAAAACCTTTCAACAATACCTAGCACTCTAGTTTTCATTATCGGTGCGTCATCCTGATGCATGTTTTCAGCAGAATAGATGCTGTGATGCTAACCTGAATCATAACATCAGTTCCTCATTGTTGCACTTCCTGATCATGGAGTCTGTTTGAAGGACAATCAAAGAAACAAATTTGGTGCTTCTTGCAAAGGATGAAGGCTAAGCCGCTCACTTCTGCGATGATTTGCTAGGTTCTTCCTTTCACTACTATAGAGATTTGACATAAGGTCTCTTAATATCCGACCATAAACCCCATAGAAAGGTCAGCTACATGACTCCACCATCCTCCATATTTCCTCCACCTAGTCAAAGATATAACCCCATTATCTCTTTTACCTCCCATTTTTGGTAGATCAATGTAGACGTACCTTAATCTCTTCTGGTGAACTCAAAGCCTTCGAAGTTCCTTGTGGAGTGTTAGGAGGATCTCAGATAATGGCCCTGGAAAGGTTAGGCTGGAAGCCTGCTAGTTAGATGATTCATCTGAGCTAGCATTAGGCATCTATCACTTGCTTAGACTTTTGCTATAGTCAAGAATGACCTGATCAATATAGTTCATGGAGATTAGTTTGTGATTCATCTAGCCAAACTCAGATCTGTCCTTCAGGGTGAAATGAATCACGCCACAGACTACATTAACACTACTGACTAGCTCTCTGTTGACTGTAAAAATGTCCCAGAGTGACTTGCTTAGAGGTAGAAGTCTGACTCTCTATATAGTCATACCTAGTTAAACAGATCCCACTGCACACCTCTTAAGGGCTCTCATCACTTCTGAAATAACTTTGACACCTGCATTTGAACACCTGAATTAGGAAAGTCCATGTTTGAGTAATCATGCTTGAGAATCCTGCTAAAATTATGGCATCCCTATTGACGATTAATCCACTTAGCATTGCTAGGAGGACAGAAGTCATGGCTCTTCCTGATACAGTACACTGAAGTGTGTTGCAATACTTTCCCAGAGTCATGGGAGAAAGTTTTTGTCTTAAGGAAGCATCAAAGATATTATGGGAAGGATTCATACAATTCCATTTGAATACATACAGCAAAATAAATATATCCAGCTGACTCATCTACCTCCTCTCCGGTCTGTTTTAAGCACCTGAGATTGAAAACCTTCCTTGGATGAGATGAGATTTTTCACGGAGGAGAGCAAAGGAGAGGCAATGTCAGAGTTCAGGGAACTTAAGCTTGTCTCCTACTACACTGTTCTGTGGGTATAACACCTTGTCCCTGACAAACACAGAGGGAGTCCTGGTTTTGACTTCAGTAAAATCTATATTTCATCCCAGAAGCATAAAGTCAAAAATTTACACAGCATTGAGCTGAGGGATTACAAACCCCACAACATTAACACTTGGAGTTTGCAGTTGGGATCAAACTTTTGGTGTCAAATGAAACAACATATAATAGATATCCTGCTAAAAACAATGAGGAATAATCTCTCTGACTGTATAACAGCAGGCATTTTTTTTTCTCTACTTATTCCCTTTTATAACCTGTGCTAAGGAGAATCAACACAGTTACCCACAGAGTATCCTGGATTCGGCCCAGCACAGGCAACCAGGGTGCCAGAAGGAGCTACGCTTCAGTGCCAATCACTTCCGAAGCAGCTCGAACCTCTTCATAGGTTGCCAGTATCTCTTTTTCAGTTGGGGTATAGTTGACCTCAGATCCTCTGCATTCCCGACTCTAAAAGCCGAGTGGTTAACCTCGAGTCTCCCCTGGAGCTTTCTGCCAGAGGCTCTAGGTAGGACCATTCTCCCCGGATGCAGTGTAGAGCACATTTTTAACATCTGGCCTGGTACGAACTGGCCCAAGGGCTACTGCATGAACTATCTCTCGTTTAGTTTGCTCAAAGGCTTGTTGTTGCTCAGTGCCCCATTTAAAATCATTCTTCTGGGCCACATGATAGAGAAGGCTTACAATCAAACTGTAATTCGGAATGTGCATTCTCTAGAACCCCACAACACCCAAGAAAGCTTGTGTTTCTTCTTTATTAGCTGGAGGAGACATTGCTGTTATCTTGTTGATCACATCTGTGGGGATCTGGCGACGTCCATCTTGCCATTTTGTTCCCCAAAATTAAATCTCCTGTGCAGGTACCTTGACCTTACTCTGTTTTATGGGAAAACCATCTTTCAGCAGGATTTGGAGTATTTTCCTCCCTTTCTCAAAGGCTTTTTCCAAGGTTTCACCCACACAATAATGTCATCAATGTATTGCAGGTGTTCTGGAGCTTGCCCCTGTTCCACTGCAGTGTGGATGAGTCCATGGCAGATGGTAGGGCTGCGTTTCCACCCCTGGAGCAGTCAGTTCCAAGTGTACTGGATGCCTCTCAAAGTAAAAGAGAACTGTGGCCTGTACTCTGCTGCCAGAGGAATTGAGAAAAATGCATTGGCAACATAAGGGTGAATTATTTTTGGCCTGGTGGACCCATGACACTTCAGGCCATCAGGGCAGAGATGCAACATATAGATGGACTAATGATCAAGGGGTGGACTTATCAATGAACACTATTGCCCAGGTTATTCACGAGTGTGAAACATGTGCTGCAATTAAGCAAGATAAATGTTTAAAGCCTTTTTGGTATGGAGGACGATGGCTGAAGTACAAATATGGGGAGGCCTGGAAGACTGATTATATCACTCTCACCAACCCCCCAAGTCAATCGCCATGTGCTTACCATGGTGGAAGCAACCACCGGATGGCTGGAAACTTAAGCTGTGCCCCACACCACTGCTGGGAACTCTATCCTGGGCCTTGAGAAACAGATTTTGTGGTGACACAGCACCCCAGAGAGAACTGAGTCAGACGACGGGACTCATTTCCGGAACGGCCTGATAGACACTTGGGCCAAAGAGCATGGCATTGGGTGGGTATATCACATCCCCTAACATGCACCAGCCTCTGGGAAAATTGAACGATACAATGGGCTGTTAAAAACTACACTGAGAGCAATGGGTGGTGGGACTTTCCAACATTGGGATACACATTTACCAAAGGCCACTTGGCTGGTCAACACCAGAGGATCTGCCAACAGGGATGGTCCAGCCCCATCAGAACTTTCACATACTGTAGAAGGAGACAAAGTTCCTGTGGTGCACATAAAGAATTTGCTGGGGAAGACAGTCTGGGTTATTCCTGCTTCAGGTAAAGGCAAACCCACTCGTGGGATTGTTTTTACTCAGGGACCCGGATATACTTGGTGGATAATATGGGAATATGGGGAAGTCCAATGTGTACCTCAAGGGGATTTGATTTTAGGGGACAACAACCAATGAATTCAATTGTATACTGTTACCTGCTATGTAATACTTTTATAGCCCACCAACTTCAAGTCATCAGACTGGCCCTGACTTCCCTCCAACCGTCATCCCAACACAGAATGAACTTTGATGAAACCAGACGAGTTCTGCGCTAAAGGCATGATCATCAGCAGGCAACAATCCAACACTGCACACAGCCTCCCCTGCTCTGAAAGACTCTTAAAAGAGATGGAGCCAGACATCTTGGACCAGATGAACTCAGCAGCTTTATAGGGGTTGGTCCACTCATTAAAGAATGATCTGTGTGTGTGTGTGTGTGTGTGCATGTGATAAGAGTGATGGTATATTGAAAATGTGGGATCTGATCATGATGTGAATGGCATGGAATAAGGGGTGGATACTGTCATGGGTTCAGCAATAGCAGTCATTTTTTCTCCTCCTTTACTGCTGCTGCAGTGCTGTGTTTTTGACTTTTAGCCTGGGAACAGTACTGACAACACCAATGTTTTTAGTTACTTCTCAATAATATTTACTCTGACCAAGGGCTCTCTGAGTCTCAGGCTCTGCCAGGGAGGAGGGAAAACCAGGACAAAGCAGAGACAGGACACCTGACCCAAACTAGTCAATGATGTATTCCATACCACAGCACGTCATGCCCACTATATAAACTGGGAGCAGTTACCCGAAAGGGTTAGATCACTGCTCTGGGCAGGCTGGATATTTGTCGAGGGGTGGTGAGCGGTTGTGTTCTCTTTCCTTGTTATTTCCCTTACCATTATTATCAGTGGTAGCAGTAGTGATTTGTGTTATTACCTTAGTTACTGGACTGTTATCTCAATCTGTAGGAGTTACATTCTTTCGATTCTCCTCCCCATCGCTCTGGGAGTGGAGGGGAGGAAGGGGGGGAGTGAGAGAGAGAGAGTCTGTGGTTTTCTGAGTTATGGCTGGGCTTAAACTGCAACACAGAGTTAGTAAATCATGCCCTGGGCATCATATCATCAGAAGACTCTGGATGGAACCAAACTTTACTAAACCTATATATTTATTTGAAGTATAAAATTATCAGTAAGGCTGATGAAGGCATTATCAGTAAAAGCAAAACTAGAGCTTGAAAACAAAACAAAATTAAAGTAAATTTAAAACAGCTGTCTTGAATGAAAGAGACTTGAAAATCATCAATAATGCTTCAGAGTGATGAAAAGCATTACCCTTGGGTATGTTCTGCATGTGGCCTCTAGATGTTACTGCAAGCTGCATGCTAAAAAGTCTTCAGATGGTACCTATGTCAGGACTTGAAAGAGCACACTGGACATATTGGTTATATTGCATGTGTCATAGTTCTCCTTTCTGATCAGTTTAAAAGAAACATCTGCAATGCTCCTCCTGGCATTGCAGTTTAAATGCCAATACAGTACAATTTAATCACATGCTATAGCAGCTGTTTAGCAGACTATTCAGGACATTAGCAGAGAATAAAATCAGAGCTGTTGTCTAGGGGAATGGACAACGTGATGTGAGAAACTGTTCCATAATTCCCAGCAATGGTATGAATACCTTGATACCCTCCACACATGCACATAATGCTGTGAGGATATAAAGGGGTATTCTGTGCTGGGAGAACACATCTGGGAAATCCTGCAGGAATCTGCAAATGTTTCTTTTGCCTTTGTAATTTCTTGTCCTCTCATAATGACCTAGAAAAAGTCTTCTAGGACACATGAATCTCCACTTTCATTGCTGCCTCATCTTTTTTCCTTTTTGGAAAGGAACCTATTATCCTGCACATAAAAATATTCAAAAAAGGATGCATGAAAAAATAACCCTAATTATACACTTTATTATCTTTTGGGGAATAAAGCAGAAGCTTGAAAGACATTTCATTATATAGCTGTAAATGAGCCACTCCAGGGTGTATAGATGTGATCAATATACTATAGATACGTTATGAACTGCTTTTGTTTATTAAATATTCCTACTGGAAAGAAAGGAAGAGTAAAAGCTTTTAATTTTACCCATAGGATGCACTGGCTAAGGAAAGGAGTATTCCACCAAGGTGTTGGAAAATGTACATCTGTATAACTGCGAGAGTACTTCTATTGTACAAATCAGCAAGGGCAAAGAGCAATCCAAGGGGGAAGTAATTCCTTGCTTATAACTGAAAAAAGCTGAGAGTTTTAATCTCTTCCTTATATTAATTCTTATCTTTGGAAATAAAACTAAAGATTTTGTTTCCTGTATTTTACATTGTATATTTCACCTAGACAGCCATCTGTGTAGCTATTATCTGCCCAAGGAGTCAGACAAACCTCTTTATTTCTGTTTAGACTCCCCCCATAGAGTGAGTTTTCATTATCACAGATGCCTAGAAGACTCGATTAGCCGATTACAGTTAGGTGAGCTGAGCTTTATTCATAGTTTTTTGCTGGCAAATATCTGTCGTTCATTTCTACAACACAGGATCAGTCACCCTCTCTTGAAAATATGAGAAAGGAGGTTGCATCACCGAGTGTGACTAAAGAGAGATTCTTTGATTAACCTAGACATGGAGAAATGGGTTTCTGCCATCCCGGTTACCTTTCACTTCCTTCTGCTGAGTGTTTCCAGAGACGCTGATCTGCTTCATTTCTGTAAAGGATTTCGCCATTCCTTTAGACCCCATTTCTTTAAATGTAGATTCCATTCCTTTAAACCTAAGAATTCCTGATGTTTTTGTTGCACCTGAGCCTTGCAAGACTGGCTTCTTCCACTATAAAAAACAAGACACCACTTTTTTTTTTTTCTCATCCTGAAGTTCTGAATAACTGTTATCTCACAATCAGAAAGAAATGTTATGGATTAAAAGAATGGTGGATTTCTCTTTGTTCTAACTGGGGTTTGGTTCTGAATTGCATTGACAACGATAGTAATGAGAATCTTTACACAAAGCTTTGCATGACAGATGACTGCACCTCGCTGTGATTTGTAGACTTAGTAAGGATGTTCTTAGCAGCCTCGGAATTAGCATGAGATAGATTGCTGCATCTGAAAATATGATGTATGATGTTGCATTAAAGCTGTTAGGCAACTGAATCTTAAACGTGTCATTTCTACAAACACATGAGTCTGGTTACGGGAGGCAAATGAATCATTAACATGCAAAAACGTTTCTTAAGAAAACGGTTGCTCCTGAACACAATATGGAGTGTGGACCCTTTGGATGAACTCCAAGTTGTCAGTAGTAGAATTGAGTAAATGATTCAGAGCTAGTAATGTGACTGAAGAATTCTTTTTTCTGCTCGTAAAGTGCCTTCAGACACATCAGCATTTCCTGAGACTGATTTGTCTTCAAACAATTGGTGGAAAGGGGAAAAGAACCCAACACAGAACCAAGTAAAGCCTAACTCTATAGGCTGATCTTGAGAAATCTCCTTCAGAACACGCACTACTGAACCTCAGCAGTTTGAAGCAAAAGGAGATTTTTTTTTTTTTAATTGAGAAAACCAAAGAGTAGATGCCTCCTGTTATCATGAAGCTGCTGTTCAGGAGGGTGTGTGGTAGACAAATTCTGGTGAGTCTATCTTTATTTGTTGATGTTAATATGTTAGGTTAAAATCTGAGAAGGAAGGTTATGTGAGTAGGGAGGAAGGTGATACAGTGAGTACTACTGCTTAAAAATAACATTTGTAGGTTTCCTTTGGAGGTGTTTGTCTGCAGTGATGGGGGAGTTATCACACTGGAACAGTTCTTTGAGACAAGTGGAACAGCTAAGTTCCTGAGAAGTCAACAATGAATGACCTCTAAGATCCATTATTCTGCATAATACCAGGTCAGAAACACTAAACTAAAGATTTTTGCAAAGGATGCTCTAAGGTGGTTGAGTTTGACTTCCTTCTCTTGCCTACAGCTCATCTGGAAAATCAGAGATGTTCAGATGAGGATCCCAAGTTTCATTTCTTCTATCTGAATGGGGAGTTTGATCTGTGAGGTTTCTCACCATTTGCAACTAGCTGTGGTGAGAACAGAAGTCATACATGTGTATAGATAGCCCCACTGCACTCAGGACTTTCCTGTAAATGGGTTGCTGGGAAAAGGCATAATAAATCTCCTTGATGATGGGAAGTAATGCAGTCAGTAGGATATATTGGCAAGCTCCTTGAAGATTTGCTGTGTATCTGTTGCTCTTCTTATCTACTTTCTTCCTCTCACACGTTGTTGATTCAGAGTGCAAGCTGGTTGAAGGAGGGCTTAGTTCTGTACAGGCAAGATTCCCATTGCAATGAATATTCTGGCCTCAGAGAAGGCCTCCAATGTAAAGTCTTCTTGGCTATCCCCACACTATGCATGCATTTCTTCTCTACTACTACCCATGCATTCCTTCCAGAAGATTTGTGGCTCATTGTTCAATGCTTCATGTACCACTTTCTATCTAAAATAGAAGAAATATTTTGGGGTATGCAAGTGATCTTCAGTGGTTTAGAGAATACTATTTCTCTAAGAACCCAAGAAGAAAACAGCTGTGGAAACAGAAAATGGATTTTCTTTAATGGTAGAAGCCCTCCTGTCACCTCTTCCTAAAATGATTTCTTTCCCCCATCAGTTCCTGTTTAGTTAGTGTGTTTAAACTGCATCATTATAATCTTCTCCTCTAATAAATGTTTCAGCATTTCTACTAAAGCAAGGTGGTTTATGTGTGTGTACACTGTAGAGCCAATCTGCAATGCCTTGTGGCAGTGTTTGCAAAGGATGTAATAAGAGTTTAGTGCCATCTCTGGGGAATTGGACCACTATAATTTACGGTCATGTGAGTGTAACTCCTTGCATATAATTTCTGAAATGTCACCCTGATGCTGTGCATTTCTAAGTGTGAAATTCTTTGCATGTTTGTGCCATCAAATTTTGGCATGGATTTGGAATTTGAAAAGCAGAAACTGGTCCCACTAAATAAAATGAACTTCGAGGAATCATGCCAGCTGCTAATGTGACCTTTTTGTCCATGTTTCTCTTTCCCTGTCTTGTTGATGTATAGGATGATTTTAAGAGACTTTAGTACATGATAAGGCTGCCAGGTTTCGATCCACATCCAATTATTTCCAAAGGTCAGAAGCACTTGCACTGGGGATTCTCGTCTGTGTTCCTTCTCTTAATTTCCAGGAACACTGGTGACAAAAAATAAAGCAGGCCATGACTCAACTGAATATGTGGAACCTTGGCTAGATATTACTGATATCCTTATTATAACATATATTAAAAAAGAAAGCAATTTATTCTATAGCTGCCTGTTGTAGGGCTTTTTGTACCTACCTATTCTAGTATTGGGCTTAGAATGGAATCAGAGAGATTGTTGGGCTTATTCAATCTGGCAGCTCCTGTGTTAATATTGGTCTTAACTTCTGGAGTTGTCAAACAATAAATAACTGAATGCCAAAACAAAACATGCCAGGGGTGTTATTTTTGGCATGGCAGAAGGAAGAAAGACCTGGAACACGTGGTCTCTCTGGTTCACTATAGCTTGCAAGTCTGACTATCAGGGATATTTGTCCCTTCTTGGCTAAAATGGTAGATTTGCAATTCTTCTAAGGAAACATAAGTCATTAAACACAGAGCTGGAACTGCTGAGGCCTCCAGCTCTGCTACATCTCTCCTGAGATAAGAAGATACCTGTTTAAACCTTTCCAGATCAATGTCTATGAAATAACTTATTCTTAAAAAAAAATCAAAATGAGAAAATCGACTAAAATCGTAGTCTGGATACCTAGAAATTAAAACTCAAGTTTGTGTTCTGTCAGCCACATTTTGGTTTTGAGCCTGCAGGCTGGCTTCAAATGTAAAGATTCTGTATCTTTTCTATTTAATTTTTTCATTTTATCTTTCTGTGGATCCAGACCTTTGCTTTTTGGTTAGAGGGAACAAAAATTCCCAAGGACTACAGCGTTTCAGATGCTGTGCAAGCTGTAAAGTTCCCCTGAAACCACTTTCATTAATTTTGCAAAAGTTGCAGCCTTAAGGCTTTAAAAAGTGCTAAGCAATCAGTAGTCACTCATTTGGGAGTCTAATTATGGAGTCAGGAAACAAATATGTCTTGGTCTATCACTTGCTTTGCATAATATGTATAATGGGACATAACCTTGCACCTGCTTATACAGATGTGTAAATACTCGTGACTTCTGAGTACCAGCACAGAGGTATCTCTTTCCAAGTACGTCATTAAGCGCCATGGGAAAGCATCAGGATCCTGCAACCCATCAACAGAGCTCTCCAGTGGTGAAAATGAATAGGCATTTTATGATTTCAAACAGCACCTGAAGTATTTGAAGCATCCCAGAGGAGACAATGACGACCTCTGGGACATGATATGATATACATTCTCACATACCGATTTAACGTCATGTGGGCAAAGTGCAACCGTTGGCCTTTTTAGATGTGGAATAAACAGACTTAAGCAAGGATACACTGTTCTTTTTAGGAACATTTGTTATGTTATCCTTACCAACTCACCTCGATGTTAGCAACACTTATTTTTTCTCTCATCTTTCTTAACAGTAGCAATAGGCATTTTGCCTTTTGAATGCAAAGCAGAATTACTCTGAATAGACTGGCACTGATAACCTAACAGAGGGTTTGGAAGAGGAACTAAGCCCTTTTGGATGAACTGGGCAAGCTGTGACCTTGGAATCATTTGCTCTTCCCTCCATTTGCTCATTACAACTAGACTGATTCTCCACCCCATCTGTTCTTCATTTTCCTGTTTTTTAGAGCCTGGGGTGATGTTTGCTGCATAGTTTGAGACTATGAGGCTTTTGGAGGAAGGTAAATCAGAATTTTTCTGCTCCTAGGTATGAGATGAATAACACTGTGATGGGTTAACCCTGGCTTAGGACCAAACTCCCACCCTGCTGCTCTCTCATTGCTCCTCCTCAGCAGGCACAGGGATGCAGATGGTGGTCATGGTCAGCCCAGCACAGCCCCTCTCAGCCACTGATCCCTCTTAACCCATCACCTTACTCCAGCCCAGGGCTCTGCACAGCAGTAACTCCTTCAGGAAATGCCCCTCTTCCATATTCCTGTGAGATACCAAGTTTCCTTTTGTTTTCATGTCCCGTAACTCCTTTTAGTGTGAAAAAAAACCACTATCGATATTCCTGCTACAGTCTCTCTTCTCACATACCTCCATTGCCAACCCGTTCTTCTCAATGGGACTTAAGAGCAAGATGTGAATGCTGTATTTCATTGGGACAGTTCAATGTCTTCTGAAAGTCTCAAGCAGCGGGGTTTTCCTGAGGCTGTTGAACACAGCTCACTTGGAACTTTTGCCAAGAATTGGTAAAGAAGGACAAACCCCAAAGTTGTGAGTTTAGGTAAATTGTCTGTTACAGCAATGAAGCAAATGGTAATGGTCCCCAGTGTACGTGATCCAGTAACTGTGAGTAAAGGCACCCTAATAAAATCTGCAGGTGGTGTTTTATGGGAGGGAATCATGGATGACAGAGAAGACAGGAAAATAATGCAAATAGCTTGAAGAAATAGTAACATGGGAAGGGAAGCAAATGCTATTGAGGAAAATACAGAATCAGAATACAACTGATATTTGTAATTAGAGCCGGCCAGAAGATAAGGCAGCTAAACTTTCAATAGTCATCAAAGAACTGATCTGAAATAGTGTTCAGGGTCAGACCTACCACCTCTCTTTTCTACTGCTTTATATCTGGGACTACCAGCCCTGCAGGCACCATGGAAGAAAACTTCACCTTGGCCAGAAGCTGATCATGTAGTTGGTTTTCCTCCTGATATCTGATATGAACTAACATCCCCACTAGAAATTGCCAGTTTAAATCATCAATTGCTAATGATCAGATTAGCTTAGTTGCTGTCTAAATGTTCAGTCCCTTTTGGAATTACATTTATGATATGTCTGATTAGGGAAGCGTAGGGAAATACCCTATACTATCTTGTGATGATGAGAAACACTAAATATTCGTGAAATACTAAAACGAATTGCAGAGATTGATCAAAAAAGTCTGTATTGAGGAGAGGTGGTTTTTATTTTTATTTGTCAGAGTGTGGTGAAATAAAACCAAACAAATCAAAACATTAACAGGGCCTGAATATTCAGGAAAAAAAAACTGAAAGGCCATTTTTCTTATTGACAAGCAGTGTGAATGAAAAATGTCAACCAGTCCTATTTATAACTGGGGATGGGCAAGGAAGATGCATTTAAATGTGGATGTGGGAAGTGTTCTTATTTCTGCACTTTGTGAAGGCTCTGCCTGACTGAGATGAAAAACTAGGCAAGCAGGTAGGGTCTAATTCTTTACTGGCATAATCACTTCAGCAACTCTGAAGTTATTGGAGCTATGGCAATTTATGCTGACTGAGATTTACTTCCTGATACTCTGAAGTTCCTATCCTTTGGTGTGTAGTAGGAAGTGAATATTTTACTTACTTCATTGCAAACAGCCCAGCTACTGTGTTGGGCAGTGATTGTCCTTTTGTTGTACTCAGTCTCCAGCACTGTTCATCGTATTTAGGTTGATTATTATTAAGTCCCCTCTCATCTCAGGTCGATCAGTTCCATTCAGACTTCATCCAGAAATGCAGATTCTTTTATTCTTAGCTTTCAGTATATACAGTCATTTTAATGCCAAGCAGCTTAGAGATAGAAACTTATAATCAGATATTTGGCTGAATTAAGCATTATTCTGGCACTAAGTGGAAGATAATAATTTACAAGATAATAATTTACAAGATATAGTACTTTGTCAGGAGGGTAACTGTGGCTCCATATGCAAAAGAGAAAGAAGATATAGATAAACAGTATTTGGCTGCAGAAAAATGTGAAATTCAGCTTTCAAGTGAATAATTACTTCTAATTAGATTTCAGTGACTGCTTCCACTCCATGAAATACTCAAGATACTTTATTTTTTTCTTGAACATGAAACTTCAAAATGGAATCCATTCCTTAATAGATGGTGCCATATCCACACTGATAAACTGGTTGACATCCCACAAAAACACAGTAGTGCTAGGCACTTCTTATGGCCTTATTTTGTGGTGTGACGTCATATGATTATTCTTCATCCCCCCTGTTAACAAGACCTAAGTTAGGTACTAAGCTCTCGTGTTTCATTTGTAAACAATCATTCACTACCTGTCTTTTACTTACAAGTAATTCATTGCTTTATTCGACCAGTCATTAATCTGTCTGACAACATTTGGGGCAGAATTATATCTTGAAGTAACTTAACACAGCTAAAGCTGCTTCCAGCTTGGTTTTGACTTAACCTTTCCCCTCACCAAGTCTTACCTCCCCAGATGCACGATTTTCAGAACACCCACAGCTGCAACTGAAGTGAGTAGATGAAACCCCGGCTTCCAGCTGCAAAGCTCTTACTGACCTCAGTTAAAAAGAAAAGAGTTTTACCTACTGGCAGTCATTCGGCACCTTTGAAAATCAGAGATTTAACAACTGGCCAAAGGTCAGAGCAGAAATCAATGCCAGAAAAATATAGACCCTCTATAGGGTCTAACTCCCAGCGCAGCTCTGGAAGCAAAAAGTGCTTTCTTCCCATGTACCATGTCACAGGTTTTTATGTCATTTCTAAGCTTTTTTATTTCCTAGTCCATCCCAGGCTGGGGAAAAAAAACATGACAATTGAACTGATAAAGTTACAAACATACATCAGCTCCTTTACCCTGCAGTGCGAGCGAACTTCAATGCTCTGGGGAGAGAAATGTCTCCAGACAGGAGGGGGGGAAAAAAAAGAGTGAGTTTTCAAAAACTCAAGCTGTAAAAAGAAAGTGAAAACCAGAAGCTGTTAAGGGTAGGAAAGGTTCAAGAGGGTAGGAGCACTGATACCTTGAGATTTTAAGCAGGGCTGTGTTGCCTTAATAGGAACTTACTCCAGCTTTATTTTCTGCTTTTAGAGCGGCGAGCATTACCTACAGAAAGAAAGGAAAGGCAGAAGCCTGGCTGCTTTGAAGGCTGTTAAGTGTGCTCACCTACTGGGGAAGGAGAGAAAAGGAAGAACCGGCTCAGGAGAGTTGACAGTGCATCAGAAAGTGAGCTGCTGTTAGCTCTGGGAGACCAGCAGGATTTTCTTGATCTAGTTTAACAAGTTGTCTTTCTAATACGAAGGTTATATCCTTGTCTTCTGGGCAAATATTAGGCTGTAGAAACTGTTCGTTGGGGTTTGGGGTAAGATTGTCAGTAGAGAAGCACAGAAAACAGATCTTTGATTAGAAGAATATAAAAGATTGAAAGCTGTAGAGAAAACACACCTAATCCAGATGCTGTTCATATCAGCATAAACACTGGTTTGTTTCAAATTAACACTGGCATGAAGGAGACCAGCTTCAGTCTTGATATTTGTCACTGCCTTTTGTGCACCAAGTGTTTGTGTTTTCTCTTTCCTCCCAGAGTGCCCAAACAAAAATGCAGTTCATACTTGCATTTGTGCACTCAAGCATCCATTTAGAACACAAGGGGCTTTGGATGTTTGCCTTTATTGTTGCCCTAAATAAGAAAGCCTTTCTTTCTCAGTTTGAATACAGAATGTCTAAAACCAGATTGAAGCATTGTGGATGTTTTATAGGATCTGCACACAAAGTGAGGAACTGATAATAGGTAGGTAATGAAGTTCCCTAGTATCTTCCAGGGAAAAAAAATTACAGTAAGAGTGCAGCAGGTTGGTATCCAAGGTGCTCCAATGTAAGGGCTCCTTCCAGTATGTCAAGGAGGTCTACAAGAAAACTGAAGAGGGCATGTAGAAATAGGACATAGGGAAAAGGATTTAACCTGAAAGAGAGGAGTTTTAGATTAGATATAAGGCAGAAGTTCTTCTCTGTGAGGGTGCTGAGGCACTGGCACAGGGTGCCCAGAGAAGCTGTGGCTGCCGAGTCCTTGGCAGCATTCAAGGCCATGTTGGGCATGGGGCTTGGAGCAACCTGCTCTAGTGGAAGGTGTCCCTGCCCATGGCAGGGGGTTGGAACTGGGTGCGCCTTAAGGTCCCTTCCAACCCCCAGTCTATGATTCTATGAAGGATTGCAAGATCCTTTTGGTTTGCTACATTATGCATCCCGCATCACTTTACATTACTGAACTGTAAACTTCATGCTTTCATCACAAGTCCTCTCAGATAAACACTGTTATGCATCTGTGAAGGAACCTGTGCTGCAGGGTTCCTCCTATGGTATGCGTAGACATCTGAGTGCATACAGAAAAATGTGACTATGGTTAGTGCTCGAGGTATCAGCACTCTACAGCTGTGAACTGGGCCATCAAAGAGAGAGAAAGGTGCCATGGCCATTTGCATGACCCTGGAGACTGGTGCTGCCTTAGCGCAAAGAGCAAATAATGAATTCTGTAAGATCTACTTATAAATCTGTAACTACTACAACAGAAACCAGGTTTTCTCTCCTGACAAGCTGGATAGGTGCAGGTTATCTGTGCTTTGTGTCTACAGTTAATAATTTAACTGCAATTTAACTCGCACATGGTGAGAAGGAATTTTTGGCATTGGCTCTGTGGGCTGACAGTCTGTCAAGTAACTGCAGGATTCACTGAGTTTGGAAGAGGCTTTGGGCTGGCCTGCCACAAATAAATGATGTTGTTGTCCTAATCAGTCTACTATAACTGGTATCTTGAGTGTCCTTCATCTGATTTTCTTGCATGCTGGAATTTGACACTCACTTGCAGTAGCGTTTTTCTTTCAATGGTATTGAAATACCCCTCAAATGCCAAACTTCTTTGGGAAAATATTCACGTATCAGTTTTAGTAATATAAAATGATTATTGCTGCCCATCTCTCAGGGGTTTTGTGAAGCTTGTTTAATTGAGGTTTGAACTGTCATTATTTGTGAGATGAGATTATCTATCATTCATGAGCTTTCAAATGAGTATCAGTTTGTCTGGGAGGAAAAAAACTGGCAAATTCTAAAAGTTTCATGCTTTTCAGCACAAATAATTATTCCTCTAAATATTCATTCTCTATAGTTTGTTATTTTTTATTTGCTATTCATTATCCAGATCTGTCATTTGTTACATTCCTGTCTAGGAAATTCAGTCACGCAGTCAGGTACCAGCAGTAATAGTATGTGACTTTTATGACCGTTCAGCCACCATAAGTAACACATAGAGGAACTTGCCCAATCAAAGCAAACAGTGCATGAATAACGCGTAGACAAAATTTGTTTACATGAGTTATTCTGTGAATATTTATGAACTATGCACACATTTGTAGAAAGGATCAGAGTGTAAAGAGAAAGGCAGGGCCAAATTTGCTGTGGTTTGAGGTCTACCTCTAACTCTTTGTTACTACATTGGAGTTACAGATGGGTGAACTCCAATTTTAAGTTCAGGTGAGTTGCACAATGCTGTACAAGAAGTTAGTGGGGCCAGGAGTGAACCAGTAACATGGCAATCCTTCAACCCTGTATGGCAATGCTTTCACTGCCTGCCAGCCTGTGCTGCTGAGTTGTGATCCCTGCCAGAAATCACTGCAGGTGTGCAGCCATCACCAGCATGTCATTAGATTCACCTGCAATTTCCTCTGAGCTCACATCATGGCATAGGAAATGCTCCTTGTGCACTAAAGAGAGCAAGAGCTATGGAAGGAAATAATGCTATGAACTGTAGGTGCTCTAAATCTGCCTCAAGAAAGCCTTGTGTTTCAAATACCATCTGTGTTTCCAGCTAGCAGAGGTCCGCTCTTGTAAGATACCTACTACTTAGTCCAGAATGGCTATAATGATTTCCGATTCAAAGGGATGGATGTGGAAATGGAGTTTCCCTCATGGCAACACATCTTTTTTGAATGGCAACTCCTTTTTTTTTGAAACATAAACAAACCCACAGCTTTCTCACCTACAGATTTCTTATGCATTTTATATAGCCACAGGATCACAAGGGATAAAACTGCTATACATTATTTCCTAGTAGAAAAGGCATCTTCTTAGCCACAAAATTGAGCAGGAACTTAGGTTAAAGACAGACAAGAGCCTGGGAGCCTAAGCAATGAATTCAAAACCCCTTCTGTCTTTCATCTGGCAATAAAATCCTGCCTCATGTTTAAAAACACAAATGTTGAATATTTTAAGACAATGATTGTATGTGTTACACTGACCAGCTGCATAGACCCTGGTGGCCTTGGAAAATTAATGCTTTGTTTTAAGTACAGCTGAAATTACTCATGTTATTTCACTCTATCAATAGCAAGTACATTAACATTTTCTAGTGTCTGCAAGCACACTATTAATTTACCTTATACTGTCCCAATAGAGGAAAAAGAATTGTTCAAGGCAATGAGGCGTATCCACTTCCACTCCCTGGGACTCCTTACTTCCAAATAATCAATATTAATGTGGTGAAGGGAGGGTAGAGAGGAAAAGGATCCTCTGACTGATTTATCAGCTAAAGCCACATCACAGTGCAATGAGAGTCTGAAGACTCTTTACTAGACTGAGCAGAGACTAAATGGTTCTTCAAGGGTGGAGGCACTGTCACAGTATCCACCAGAAGTCAGGATTAATATGATGCTTGGCAGCCATGAAGCTGACAAATATAACTTCCCTTTTCTAAAATGATGCATTCTTGATCATAGAGAAAAATCCAATGTGTTCTTAAAAAATACCTGCTCACCTCAGTATTAGCTTTTGTTTTCCCATTGGGGAACATGTTTTTTGACAGAAAAGCAGTTTCTTTTTCTGTGATAAGAGCTACTTTGTGCCTCCAGGTCAGATGAGTAGCACAACACACAGTTCCTAATGATATCTGAGGCAGCTTCTGCAAGGTATGATGGGCAGGAAGTGAAAAATTGAAATATTAGGGGGGAAATTTCTAAAGTAACATGACCTAAATTTTCTTTTCTAAAATACAGGAAAAGTAATTGCTATGGAATGGCCTTTTGTCCTTTTGACCTCCTGCAAACAAAAAGTTACTTTTAAAATTGCATTATGATAGCAAATGCTGTAACCTTTTCATAGGCTGAAGTCAGAGAGGAATGGCAAGCACACTGCAGCAATACTAAAACATGGAATCATAGAACAGTTAGGGTTGGAAAGGACCTTAAGATCATCCAGTTCCAACCCTCCTGCCATGGGCAGGGACACTGTACACTAAACATTTGGTTCTAGCTGTCCACAATAATACTTGCTTCAAGATATAACAGTCACAAAGAAAGCATAGCTAGGGAGAAAAAAAAAGATGTTTCAGACTGTCAGGTATGCCAGTTTATTTTCCCCGTATGGCTAACAAGAGTAGAATACAGTCCTGGGTAGTCAATGCACTACTGTAAGATACAAAACACAAGTGCTTAACTTTCCTTCTTCCTTTACTTCGAGCAACCTCGTCTAGTGGAAGGCATCCCTGCCTGTGGCAGGGGGTTGGGACTAGATGGGCTTTAAGGTCCCTTCCAACACAAGCCATTCTATGATTCTATGAAGCTGTAAGATTAAAGAATGCCTGTACACATCACCTTTTTGTCTGTTAAAACACTACTTAAGTCTTGCCAGACCTGTAATTTGGGCTTTATAAGATATCCCAAAGCTAGATCAGGTAAGTTGCATGTTGTTCATGCTGTCCGTTAAACACTGTGAGCCCTGGGGTTACTTCAGTGCCCATGGCAGGATGCTGTCAGGCTGGAATTGGTGGAATTGAATGCTCAAGTTGATGAGCACTCAGCACCTTGTAGGATCATGACACTTATGCAGCGATGGGGATGACTATCCAGGCTACATAGCAGTGACAATAAGGAGGGATAAGGCGCTGTTGATCTTTTATCATTGTTGGAGAGGACTCAAACCCTGACACTGCTATTTTGTGGGATGGTTTGTCACAGTGACATGAAGTGGAATAAATCTCACTTCACTTCAGGTATCTGCAGTGTGGACTTCTACACAGGCTAACTAGAGAAGACCTTCCTTATACAGAGCAGGGAGAAGTGGACAATTTTAGGATATAGTTTATCAACTTCCTTTAAATATGTATGTTGGGGTTAGAGGATCTGCACCCTGGGCTCCCTTCATTACATCCACAGCTAGTCAAATGCACTCTGTTAAGGTGTACTGTCTACTTCTTTTTACAACATGAAGTGAGGACACTGTCCAAAGGATGTGCTGCGCTTTTGGTGTGTTGGATAACACAACATGAATCTGCCTGTAAACGTATGGCAGGTTTATGCAGGCAAAATGTGAGGATTTAAAGAAGTGAATCAAAGGGCCATAACTAAGAGTAACGGGATGATATTAAGTGAGGCAAGTGGCACGGTGAGTGTCAGGAAATGCTCCTGGGCACTGCAGGGACCTGAACTGTGGAAGATGCTCTCGGGAATGAACACTACATAATGTGCACTTAACTATATCTAAAAGGCACAAAAGAGCACTCAGTGACGCCCAGACTAGTCGATATTGCACTTTTTTTACAGCCCTTTATTCCTTGTACTAGGCTCTAAATCATCGTTTAAAACCTATATGACCTAATTCTTCTCTGGGGTAAGATCTCTGAAGTTCTCAAGGGTAAAAATGAGCCCTCACAAGTAGGAAGGAGTGTTGCAACACTAAAAATCAACTGAGATTTTGGTAAGAGATAAATTCAGTTTAGCTTGAGGTAGGAGGCAATTCCATTATCCCTAGTTTCATGGAAATTACACTCTAGAAAATCTCCCCTAAAGGATATCCAATTGCAAATTCTGTAGCAGAAAAATATAACATTCACTGAGGGCATATATCAAGCTTTTCTCACTTGAGTCTAAACATAAAATAAACAGGAAAGACAAAAAAATCTCAAGGAATATATATTATAAATTAAACACCTATTTAAAATGCAATTTAAAAATGTGTGTAAAGAATACTATCTTCTTATCACAGCTGCCAGAAGCCCATTTCCTTACATATTTCTTCACTTTTAATTGTTTCAGTCCTTAGATTGATTGGATTTTCAAATCCTGATTCCTTGATATGACTTGGACTTACGCTTCAGAGAACTTTATATTTTTATCTTCATCCTTCATTGTCAAAGACTGACTTAGATTCTGACGGGTACATTCAATCTGGGTTTAAGTATTTACATCTTCAGTGCTAACCAGAAGACTGGAGGAGGAGGATCATCATGTTTGGAAACAAACAGGAAAAGGCATAAGAGTCAGGTAAATAGAGGTGACTCACTAAAGAATGATTTCTCCCAAAATGCCAACATTCTGGGATTTAACCTTGTTTTCTGGAAAGTTCTGAAAAAGGCATCAGCCATTATGTAATTTTATTTTCTTATTCCTATTTAGAAACACCAAAACAAGACAAGGATAGCACTCTGCTCATGACATTTCCATCCTTAGGGGAAGTGCAAAGCTTCTGAAACCCTTTCAGGAAATCACAGGAGACTTCCAAGGAAATTATGGAATTTGGAATATGCAAGGATTCCAAAGATGTTGCTAAAATATATGTGATAATTGCTGAACTGCGCTGACATCCAGACTTGTGAAGGTAACTACAGTCACTAGTTCTTCAGCTCTTCAAATGTCAATAGCAGCAGGACCAGGTCCTAGCTGAATAGAAGCCATTTCTTTTCAGTCATTGTGAGTCTTAATTGGACAGTACTAAGAAGAGCAATCTTCTCTTACTCTTGCATGAGCAGTAATTCAAACTGTACTAGTATGTACAGAAGAGAGATCAAGAGAGAGGTAGTTGTAGTTGCCCCGTTTGAAGAAAACAAGCAAATTCTTTCTACTGGTTAACATGATGAGGACCTAGTCTTACACAAGAACAGCCATACATGTTTGCAGTCTTTTCCATGCAATGGCCAGCACAGGGACACCTCCAAGAGCCATGCTACTCTGCCTGAACACGAAGTGAAGCACTTTCTTACGATGCTGGTGCTGTGACTGCATCTCCAGCTCTGCACTTTGACTTTGTTCTTCCACCTTCTGCACCTGCAGATTTTACCATTGCTTTCTCTCTAAAAGAGCTAACACTCATTGAATAACTTGGCCTCAGTGTGAGACAGAAAATGGGAGAGATTTCTCCAGCAGCAGCACTGGAGAAGAAATCAGAGAGTCAAATAGGCTGGAAAAGACCATTAAGATCATCAAGTCCAACCAGATCCTATAATCTTTCCACTTTTTCCCTACATTTGAAAGCCAAAAGAGAAGTCAGTGCAAGTAATCTCCTGCCCTTAGTGCAGCATCCACTGCTTCACTAGTCCAAGCATGCTCCATCCCTCTTCTTTCCGTTCAAACCTGCACTCGCATCCTCCTCTCAGTTTTTTACCTCCTATTCACATTCATTATTGATACCTCCTATCAATAATTCTTTCTGCTGCTTCAAGAATTTGGCCTGCCTGCCAGATCCAGACTTTCAAGTGCCCTTTCTTTCACCTCATTATAATTTGAATGCTATATACTCTGCTATTTTCTTCTCCTTCCTCACAAAGGGAGGGAAAGAAAGGAGCTGGTTCAGAAAATGGACAAGATAGCAATATCAATGCTTTAAGCAGTCACACACTGTCCTTCAGCCAAGAATTCATCTTACCAGCATTTGGTCCCCTGGAAGGGGAGCAAATGTACTGGTTTGATGCCTTGCTCAAGCATGGATGCTTTCTCAGAACCACCACATAAGAGAGGAAAAACTACTTATTTTTTACATTTTTATTTCCTGCAAATAGCTGTATTTGATCTACGAAAAGATAGTTCTTTTCATCATTTTTCCCAGTTTTATAATTTGCAATCATCAGCCTGCTTTATCTTCCATTTGTCTCTCAAATCAGCTTATGCCTGCTTCTTTTATAATGGCTAAGGTAATATCCTCTTCCTCAAAAGACACAGCATCATTAGAAGAGTTGTACCTGAGAACAGGATTACAGCATCTACCCAGAGACAGACTGAGTTCCCTACAGAAGCAGGATTAGTAAATCATTCTATATTGGATTTGACAATACTGTATAATTGAGGAACTTGAACACAAAGGATTTGGCAATGCAAAGGAGAAGCCTTGTAGAGAAGGACTCAGGCTGATGAGAAACTGAACAAGAGCCAGCTTTCGATGGGCTGCATCAAAAGGAGCATGACCAGCAGAATGAGGGAGGTGATCCTGTCCCTCTACTCTGCTCTCCTGAGACCTCACTTGGAAGATTGTGTGCAGTTCTGGTGTCCTCAACATAAAAAGGAGATGGAACTGTTGGAACAAGTCCAGAGGAGGGCCACGAGGATGATCAGGGGACTGGAGCACCTCCTGTATGAAGACAGGATGAGAAAGTTGTGGCAGTTGAGCCTGGAGAAGAGAAGTCTGCATGGAGATCTCATAGGAGCCTTCCAGTGTCTGAAGGGGGCCTATAGGGATGCTGGGGAGGGACTCCTCATTAGGGACTGTCATGGTAGGACAAGGGGTAATGCATTAAAACTTAAAAAGGGGAAGTTTAGATTGAACCTGAGGAAGAAGTTGTTTACTGTAAGGGTGGTGAGGCATTGGAATGGGTTGCCCAGGGAAGTTGTGAATTCTCCATCCCTGTGTGTTCTCCAGGCCAGGTTGGACATAGCCTTTGGTGTCACGATTTAGCATGAGGGGTGCTTGTCCATGGCAGGGGGTTGGAACTGGATGATCTTAAGGTCCTTTCCAACCCAAACCATTCTATAATAATTCTATAATGATGTCAGAATAATTCAAGCATACACATTTTGAGTTTCTTTCTCCTTTACCTTTGTAACAACTGTCTGAATCCAGTCTAATACAATATTCTGTCTCTTGCTCTGTTTCCTCTGTCTGCTTGCTCTGTGAGTCTGTTTGGGTCAAAAGCCACATATGTCATGATTCCAGAAACCAACCAGTTATGTCATTTCCTATTATTACAGTTATTTAATTGGGTAAGAATAACAAGAAAAGAAAAACAACAGCCAAGCAAGATCCAACTTTCATGTTGAGTGGAGTGATCCTGATATATTGCTTTGGTCCATCTCTGCCTGCTCAGGAACTTAGTGAGACTCTCAAACCTTTAAAGCTCTGCCAACATGGAACCCACACAAGGTAAAAGTACTATAGTCACGTGTGGTCACTGGTCCTTCAAATTCTACAAATGACATTGTGACTCCATCCACTAATGTGAACTTAAGAGCATTTATAGAAGGGCCATAATGTGCTCTTAAGTGGTTGCAAGTATTAATTATCCAGGAGCAGAAGTCAGAAGAAATAGGAGAGTATTGTAAAGATATTGTAAGTATCTGAATAAAGAAGACACCAATTCAAATGCTCTTATGTTGTCTGAAATGCATACACACATAACATAATTAAGCAGACATCCTCCAACTTGGAGACAGTGTACTTACACTGCTGATTGGGTATCAGCAATATGTGCATCTTTCCACAGTGCACCAAAGATTCACAACCAGAGGTGCACAGGATGCTCAGGTACAGCTGAGCTGCCTCTGAGATGCATCTGGTTGACAGTCCCTTCAGTACAGTCTGTACCTGAATCTGGAAAGGAAGACAGTGAATACTGAAGTACGCACAGTTTTATGGCTGCTGTAATGCAATACGATGGCTTTGAGCATTTTTACATCCTGGCCTAGGACCAGAAGAGTTTCTGGGACTCAGGCAGGGCAAGCTTTTTGTTTTACTGTGGCAGCACTGTCCCTAAACAAAGGGGCATGCAATTTACTGTCTGGTCTAAGCTATCACAATACCATGGTTTCAGAACACCAAGTAATCCTGACCTTTTACTTTCATGAGCAAGTCACGGCACGAGTGCGACTCGATTTGGTGCCTCTGGGTGTATTATAGAATTTATAGATATGGGAACACAAATACAAGGATTTTTGCCTTATCAGATTGATGTCCTCTATGCTCATACCTTTGGAAGGACTGTGATAATTGAGATAATCCCCATCCCTTAAAGCAGCTTTTAAAGCTGTGATTATTTTGGCAGTACAGCTCAAGTTTTATCACCCACAGAAATGCAGAGGAGGAAAAGGACAAAACATTTCTACTTTTATTCAGCTTTAACCCAAATAAGTCCAGACCACTGAAAACAAGAAATGTCTCTCTCTGCACAGCCCTCCTTTGATTATTGTTCAGGCACTCATATTTGATAGCAAGTACCTCTAAGAGATATTTTATCACTTTTATATGCTTTGGATATGCCCACAAATAAAAGCATCTCTAAAATATACAATTCTGTGCTCTGCAGATGTAGCAGTGAAGATGTAAGTAGGAACTTCAAAACCAAATCCAGGTAAGTCTCAGGATAAGAAACTTGTCCCTAGCCTTTACTTAGATTAATCATAATAACTGAGGTTCATCTTGCTGTTTGGAGTCACGTTGCCAACTCAGATGTACAGGAGATCTAAGACTTGCTACTTTCTTTGAATTTCCTGTTTGCTATTTTAAAATCTCTCCTGCCTCTGCTTACTGCTTTTGAGATGTATTCTCTGCCCTGACAAAGTGTGGGAAGTCTGAGGGTCTAACTGAAGGCTGCAAATTTATTTAGGCGCACTTATGTCTGGTGTTCTGACTCCAGATTCAAACTCTGCTCTTGTCATCATTAAAATAAATGTTTGTGTCACCTTCAATTTTGCCTACTATGGGAGTACCATAGAAACACACAGTGAACTACTGAAGTGTTAGTGTGGTAAGTATTAAAAGTGTGAAATTTAGGCACTGTAATACCCAGACATGTTAGAGGAAGTCTTAATGTCAATGTCAGTATGCAATGAGTTCAATATCTAACCCCAGGATTCACAAAAAACAATGGTCAAGACAAGGATGTGTCTTAAATTGTAACTTCTTTCTGTAGGCGCTGAACTGTGGAGTATAGAAGTCCTTGAAAAACTGCAAATCAAACTGCAGGCTGTCCTGTGGATTGCCCCTTGTTGGAAGATATCCCACGTTATATGAAATCCTTACCCCATCCATGGTGAAGAGTGTGGAGACTTCTTGTAGTTGGAGCACATTGCTGAGTCCTGTGTCCCAGAGCTTACCTCACCAGCTACTTTCCAGGACTTCTTGTCAAAAAGGTATTATACCCAGAAGCTATTTGCAGGCACATGAGGGACAATGTGAGTGGGAACTCAGAGTCTGGATAAATCACAGGTAATAAATCAGGGTAAACAGTGCTTGACCAGCCTGATTGCATTCCATGATTAAATGTCTGTATCTGTGGACATGGGAAGAATGGGGGATTAAATGATTTACATTGACTTTATGGAAGTTTTTAACACAGTTTCTTTAGTATCCTTGTGGTCATAATGAGCATATATGCACTGGATGGGTACACTACGCATTACTAAATTAACTGTGTTGTCAGGCTGAAAGGTAGGACCCTGGGCACCACTGACCTGTCAGTCTTACCACTGTGCCTGGTAAGATTATGCAGCAGATCCTTAGCTGCCTTGACATAGCTTCCAGGATGACATGGAGGTATATAAGGACAGTCAACACGGCTTTGACAAGGGTAAGTCCTGCCTGACCAACCTAGTGGCCTTCTATGGTGGAGTGATTATATAAATGGACAAGGAAGGAGATACTGATGTCATCCATCTGGACAACTGTAAAGCCTTTGACATTGTCATCCACAGCATCCTTCTCTCTAAATTGGTTGTGTGGTTGAATACAGAAGGTAGTGGTTGATAGGTCGATATCAGATGGGCAAAGAGTACCCCTCACAGGTCCATACTGGGACCAGTGCTGTATAGTATCTTCATCTTCATTAACATGAACAGTAGGGTCAAGTGCACCCTCAGCACATTTGGAGGTAATATTAAGCTATGTGGTACAATCAACATACCTGAGGGGAAGGATGCCATTCAGAGAGACCTGGTCAAACTTGAGAATTTTGCCCAGATGAACCTCACAAGGTTTAAGAAGGCCAAGTGCTAGGTCCTGCACATGGATCAGGGCAATCCCAGTATCAATACAGTTGGAGAATAAAAAGATTGGGAGCAGCCCTGCAGAGAAGGATTTGGGGATGAAAAGCTGGATGTGACCCAGCAATATTTGCCAGATGGAAGAAACCGTATTTTATGAAGACTCTGGTTTCAGGAACCTGTGAATACTCTTAATGCTTCTTAAGGATCAAAGCTGAGAAAAGGCTTAGTTTCTGGATCCCAGACAGGCACAGAATTAGTTTGCATCAGCTCACTCAGCTCACTCAGCTCTCTCAATACATACACTTCATGGGAGAATTCAGGCTTTTGAGAAAGTTTCAGAGATAAGCTTGGAGTTTAAGGCCAGGATGGCAAAACTCTTCTTTTTTTTTTTTTTAGACCTGGAACACCATGTCCACCTCTTCCTAACACAGCACTACTATATTTATTTATCCAGAGAGCTTTGTTTCTCTCTATTGTGCTGCAATGAAGACAAACAGTAAGTAGTTGGTTGGTTAAACACAATGTAAGGTTCTGCACTGAGTCACTTTGGCTTGAGATAACCAGCAAGAAAATAACAGAAACCAGAATCACTGTCTTATTGTGAGACTGAATCTGTGTGGGCATTTAGAAGAAAAGTCTTAATCTGTATTTTAACCTCTCTATTATCTTGTCTTTTTTTTTGTTTGTTTATCTGAGCTTTTTCTTCCTTTATTTCTGTCTAGTGGTTGAGTTCTGTGGTTTTTTTAGGCTTGTTGGCTTTCCCCATCACTCTGTCTTATTGTTCCACCACTTGCCTTGCCACATGAATTATTAATACTGGTTTTATCCTAAATGTCCCTGCCTCAAACATAATTTGACCTTATTACTTACTGAACGAGTAACTGTGCAAACCCCTCAGGACATATTATACACACTGTGTCTATGAAACATTATTTCTTCCTTTTGTCTGACTTAGCCAAAATTCAAACCACTTTGACCACAGTTGCATGATGCGGGGGGGGGGGGGGGGGGGGGGGGGGGGGGGGGGGGGGGGGGGGGGGGGGGGGGGGGGGGGGGGGGGGGGGGGG
>JASSUY010018965.1:0-47898 GCA_032466535.1 Forpus xanthops | reverse complement strand
AGCTGAAAATCCATAACACAGTGCTACACCAGCTACTGCTTAAAGAAAAATGACTGCTGCTGCTGAACCCATGACACAGCTCAAGCATTATTCATATTACATATAAATATTATATAAATACAAATTACATACCATTTATAATATTTTGTGTCATTAAATATTTATTAATATTAATATTAATCAATTTAATTAATATTTGTGTCATTACATATTAAGTATATTAATATATGTGAATATATTATGTATACATATTTTTATTATATAGGGGCCTACAAGAAATCTGGAGAGGGACTTTTTAAAAGGGCATGTAGTGACAGGACACGGTTTAGGCTTTAACTGAAAATGCTTTAAACAGAGACAGAATAGATTTAGATTAGATATAAGGAAGAAATTCTTCACTGTGAGGGTGGAGAGAGACTGAGATACAGCTTGCTCAGAGAAACTGTGGCTGTCCCATCCCTGGCATTGCTCAAGGCCAGGCTGGACAGGGCTTTGAGCAACTTGGCCTAGTGGAAGGTGTCCCTGTCCATGTCAGGGATGTTGGAAATTGATGATCTTTAAGGTCCCTTCCAACCCAAACCATTCTATAGTTTAATCTCAGTTACCTGAAAAATTAGATGTGCACTCTTTTCCAGGATGCATCATCTTGTGCCTTTGACACCACTCCACCCCAAGCTTTCAACAGCAGCTTTCCTCCAGATGTGGAAAACCTGGCCAAAAAGAGGTGGCAGGTTTTCTTGCTTACATCTCCTGAAGGGAGATTCAGTATACTGTGTGAAGTGGTAGCACTTCACCAGCCACAGGAGTACACCAAAGAGATGAGAATTGAGATTTAAAAGCCCAAGGCTTCTTGCTAGGGAAATGCCCTGGGAAGATGAGGATCCAAGGGTCTTGCTAAAGCTGCGGGCCTTATACTCAGGGAAGCTTGCAGGGATGGATTCCTAGAGCAGCAAGGATGGGGAGGAAGCAGTGTGGGGAGAGAGCCTACAGTATCTGAGCACTGGGAGTTGATGACAAGTAAGGCGGAGGGACTCTGCGTCACTGCCACCTGAGGGCCTTGGGTTTATGGAGAAGACAGATGCCAACACAGCGCAACACTGAGGCTGTATAACACAAGGAATGTCGAATTATCCTGAAAGCACTGTATTAAAAGTAATTAAGAAAATAAATAATATAAAATTCTCTTTTGGCTTTTCGTATGTCAGGTTTCAGAAAGACAATTTTCTTTTTTGCAGTAGAAGTCAGAGAAAGTCCCATTTTTTAAAAATTCTTAATAGAAAATATTGAGCTACAGATCTACTGCCACAGCTGCACAGAAAGCTGTTTGTTATCTCAAAGGAGGTTCTTGATGTTGTACCATAGTGAATAGATAAAGGAAAAAAAGCACAGGTCAGAGATGGGTACGGACTCTCTCAATTAGGAAGAAAAAAATAAGCAAACAAACTAGCAAGGAACAGGCTAAGCATCAAAAAAACGTAAACAGAAGCAACTAACACCAAACACAATCATTTATTGCCTCTCTACTACTTAAATACAGCCTTTGGCAAGTATTAGAGACAAAGTAGTACATTTTATCAGTGCTGAAACTGGTAATTTCAGAGGAGTCTGGAAGCCAGGCTAGTAAGAATCAGCTAAAGAGAGAAAAAGGTACTCTTGGGTTAAAAGCATTATCAATACTAACTTTATCTAAGGCTTGCAGCACTGCCAGGTCTTGTTTTCAAAACATTTTCTAAAATGAACAGCAAATAATGCTCTTTCTCAACAGGGCATAAATCTAACATGTAAGCTATTTTTTGCCTTCTCACATGATGATAAAAGTCCATCTCTGCAAGACGTTTCTGCCAAGCACAAATGATGACTTTAGATTTTACTCACAACATACAGAAATAACTAAGACAACCTCCATGGGTAAGACAACATGCTGTGGTACAGCTACACACCGCTCCAGCTCCTGTATCACCACGGCTGTTGGCCCAATGCTGGGGCTGGAAAAGCCTTATAACTGAGGAAGAACACAAAATGAGCTCTGGTAGATTGTTTCCATACTCAAGCACGCAGAAAGCTCAAGTCAACTGTGCTGCAGCCTCCAGTATTCTTGCAGCTGCAGCTAGCAAAGGCAGAGGTAAACAACTACACGCAACATTAGAAGACTTGCTCTTTGCCTTCACTGCCTACCCTCTCAAAAAGTTACTTCCATGGTTAAAAAGAAGATACTTCAACTATCCCTGATGCAAGCTGTGAAACATAGGGAAGCAGAGCCAGAGAGTAACAGTATTGGATCAGACTAAAGGTCTGCTTTGCTCAGTATCATAACTCCAGCAAGGTGGCCAAAAGCAAGTATCTATGAAGAAGCCTAAGGATAGCACAGCCATGTATGATTCCTCCACTGGATACGCACCTCAGTGTACACCAGGCTTGCGATCTCTTAAATCAGATGTCCTCCCAAGCTTAGAACCCTTTCACAGATTTTCTTTCATATACCTCTTTGGTTTCCCTAAGGTCATGTAAGACTTCAGCAAATACCACCTACGAATCCACATCTTCTGGCAAAGAATTCAATAGCTCAATTACATCCTGAATGCAGAACTACTTTTTTATTTACTTTGAAACTGCCTCCTGCTAGCTTTATATCAGCTACATGCCAGTTTTGCACTGGCCAATGCAGCAAGCATTTGCTCTCCCTCAGTCCTTTGATCCACCATTCAAGACTCTAATTTGCAATACTGCAAAGGTCTGAACCCATCAGATGTGACCATACTAGCAGGTGGGTGAGCTGCAATGCTCAGCAAAATCCTTCTCAGAAGACAAACACAAACACATTTGTGGAGTTACCATCTGTAATGCCAGGCACAGCTGAAATTCATGGGTTTTCTCAAGAGCCAGAAGGGAAGACCAAGAACTCTGATATGAGCCACTTCTGCTTAGTGCAGTACTTCAATAAGCTGGCAACAGACATCACTGAAGGACAGCACACATTTCTGGGATTGACTCCCACTGACTTATACTGGGGACTGTTCTCAGGACAGAGGCTGCGTTACAATGCGTACATCAGTGCTAATCAGGAAAATATAAATGTTAGAATACTCCTGCAGTACACTAAAGTAAATAACCAGTCCTTAAGAACATGACAGACACACAAAGGCAAGTTCTTAAAAAGATTTAACTCCAGTTAGCAATGACCTACATTAAATCCATATCCTTTTTTGCTGTTCTACCAGTGCACCTTCCCTGTTTCTCCACCTTATTTATTACAACCAGTATATTTTATATATATAACTAATACATGTATTAATATATAATTACATATTTAATATATCATTTATACATGTATTATATATGGCAGGGGGGTTGGAACTAGATGATTTTTAAGGTCTCTTCCAACCCAAACCATTCTATGACTCCATGATTCTTTATATATATATTATATATATTTTAACCAGTACGATAGACACTGGGTACATACACCTTAAAGCAGGAACTGTTGCTTGTGTGTTTTAAGAAATGGAGTCTCATTACTCATTATGGCTCCTGGAAAACTACTGGGAAGCTTGTACTTTAAGTTTTGCTGCATTTACTTGCAAACAAAACAAGTTATAATTTCAAGACAAAAGCCTTTCTGTGGCTTAAAAATGGCAGATTGCAAAACTAAGTTATCTTCAACACTTAGTTGCAAGCTAGTATTTAAATTAAGAATTACTGGTTTATCCCTCCTGATAATTTTTCAGTTAGAATTTCACTTCTGAAGTGAAATTAATATGTTAACTGCTTTAAAGAAAATCAAATGTGCATTTAGCAGCTTTACTAATGTGTCCTAATGTCAGAACTCTGTGCCTTTAACAAAAAATCACTGATTTTACCGCTTGCAGTTCAGTGTTTACCAATGTGCTTATACTGAATTTCAAATATTCTGATACATGTACAATCAACAACCTGATTGCAACATCAAAAAATGAAGCAAGTGTCATCTAAGGACAATTCAAGTGTGCATTTGTCTCTGCAAGTGCACATTAACAACTGGCAACGTTTTAATACCAGATTCACACTGTATTGTCTGCAGCAGTTCAGATAATTTATTCCTTTGAACCAAAGTAAATTCAGAAATGATTCCAATGGTGCTTCTCCCTTCACTAGAAGGCACTTGTACTACTCACTAGCAGGTTTAGGGAAAAGTGATGACTAACACCTTGTCCTAACACACATTAAGTACTGAAGGCTGCTATTTGCTATATAAACTTACATTAGAGACTATAAGAGATGAAATCTGGATACACCAGGATTTCAACTGGCTTGAAGATGGTTCTGGAATTTCAGCTAGTGGACTGCACATAACACTCCCTGATGCACACATTCTTAAAGAAGAAGATGCACCTGTACATTGTGTACAGAGCTGATATACCTCCCCACACATCTCCCTCCCCTAAAAAGCCATGCTATGCTTTCAGTACTACATTCTCAAAGCTTAGGTAACATTATAATCAATTGCTGCCTGTGTAACTTTCACTTACGCACTTGCACAAGGACAGTACCTAGTTACATTTGCTCTTAGGTGAGAAAGCATTTCTTTACGTCATTCTCAGCACACTACACAGGCTCACAACAGCAGCTTCTGGGGTTTCTTTTATTTGGGGAGACATGAAGAGCGTGTCACACTTTAGCTGTCACAAATGATCGGTATTCACAACTTCTGTCACCTCCAATGGCACCTAGAGGCAGGTGCAAGCAAAGCCATACGCAAACAGGAACTACTTATACCTATTTGAGTTTAAATCACTTGCTCATCATCATACAGGAACAAGCAAAGCCAATTCACATTTCTCTTTTCCATTAGCTGAGTGTGCAATTTGCTACACTCCTTTCCCATCTGACAGAAACCAGGCTTCAGGCACTAAAGAATACTGGTTGAATCACCAAGCACCATTTATCACACGCACTAATCAAATAGGATTTTTGTATGGAAAAAAGTGACCTAAAATGATGTGCAAGGAGCTCAAATGTAGTTTCAGTAAATTTGCTCCACATATATCTTAATTCCTTAATATTCTGACCACCACCATAGCATCATTTGAGATATAATGGATACTTAAGGTTTACATGGGCTCAACAAACAGGGATATTTCACAGAAGGAGAATCCATGAGGACCTGTTAAATAAAACACTATCACCCCTGGCTCTGGATCTGTCTCAGCTATGAACCATTAAAGGCTGGAAGAAGTATTCTGGGGAGGTATCACTGTGTTTTAACATCATTCTTATACTCTTCCCAAGGCATTTGCTATTGATCACCACCAAGGACAAGATAACAGCTAGCCCAAACTTTGGACTGACCCAGGATCACATCAACTCTCTTCAAATGGTACCAAGTAGAATAGCAGCGCTGGAACTATCTCACCTTTTGGTAAGCGGCTTACAACCATCGTGACAATAAATGTGATTTAAAATGTCACACTTAATACTAACAATTTATGACGCAAAAAATTCTGACTATTTAAAGTACCAACGCAAAAATGTCAGGGATCTTAAGCATGTAAATCAAAGGATTTCTGAATGTTATTTACCTCATTTACCTCCTTTATCTACTACCTAATTACACATAAACCTTACATATTCTTATTATAGCAATACCCCAAAGCAGTTATCTGTGTCTTTTTATACTTAAATGCTACATAAATGCATAAAAGATAATCATCTTTACCTCAAAAGTGCTTATGTAGTCCAAGATAAAGTAGATTAACAGCAAAATGGAGCGCTCCATAACCTGAATTACTTGAGAGGCAGTCTGGAAAATGTCATCTGAGTTTCATGATGATTTTCAGAAAAAAATAAACATGCAAGTACAACCAATGGCTGAGAGTCCTCCTTTAAATGCTGCAGTGTAACCACCTACCATTTACTGAGAAACTGAATCCACAACCAGCCTGATTCCATCAAATGGGTTTAGCACTCATCTTGTCAGCATATTTAAGTAACCTTCAGTATACAGCAATTCATTCTTCTGACCGAAGCAAAAAACCAAACAACTAAACATGTGACCATCTTACACAGTATTTGCAGAACAAGGAGACACTAAGAGTGAAGAGCAGGCAACCATTCAAACGCAAATCCAAACAGAATAAAAACTCCAAAAGCAAAGCAAAACCAAGGGTGCATCCCTACTGCTAAGGGACACCACAGGAATGCAGTGTGTCAAAATCCTGATTAATCTCTCAAGATCTTTTTACCTGAGCCATCCCACAGCAGTCTCAGGTTTCAAGTGGGACAAAAGCTAACCTCTAAAAGTAGCCCTTCACAACTTTAAAACTGCATCACAATTAACATATAATCAGTGACCAGGTTTCAATAAGTGGGAAAATGGCAAGCTATAAAACACACTGTGGATTCAGTACAAGTCTACAGGTTATAACATTTCTAACACCAGCCTTCTGATGTGCTTAAGCCAGTGTAATAAAAAAAAAATCTCAGTATTATAAAGGATTCCATCCTAAATAAAACAAAACCCAAACCTTACTCTTTGCCAGACACAAAGTACATACTTTTGACAATATCTGATGCTGAAATGAAATTCAAATAAAAAATATTAGATAAAAGAGGTATCTCCATGTTAAAGTGTCCAAATAACTACTTTCAAGAAGACATTTTGAAAACCCACTATCATTACTATCCTGCTTAGGATTTGCTTTTTAAGAAAGGCATGAGGCTCTTCCCAGTCCATCTGCTACCCCTGCCATTATCACTTACGAGTGCCAGCCCACTTCCAATACTATCTAATATATGTGCATCAGAGGTAATCCTTCTACTAACAAAACTGGGATTTGTCTATATATTTTGTATTAGCTATGTCTAGTTTCCCAGGTTCACAGGCTCTAGCTAACACTGCCACTTTCTTGCGCTAGTATGTTAATGATATTTTTGAAACACCTTTTTAACAAAAGCAGAAAAGGGGATTTTTATTAAATACTACTTGACACTGTAAGATTGTCATGCTGTTGTGTACCTATCTGGTAATTTCAGTAATGCAAGCCTAAAGGATTTAGCAGAAGAGGAGGGAGCAAAGGGCTAGGAAAATACAGCCTCAAAGAGAGCTTTGCTCCAGCTGCTGGAGAACTGCACTTAGATACACCTATGTGAGAGTAAGACTTTCTGGAACTATCTCCCTTCAAGTGGCTATAAAGGAAGTCATCACAGACCTGAAATAAAATATTTAGATTCCCAAAGCCACTATCCTGCATGAAATAAGCACGTTGCCCACTTCACACAAAAATACCAATCAAAGGGCAATACTTTAATTTACTCCTCTGAACTGTGTAAAAATCCCAACACCTTTACTGCAGTAACTGCAGTTTGAGAAGCACCCTTAAAATTTTAACTCTCCCCAAGATGTCGTTGGACTGACTACTAAGGTAACTGGGAGGCAATATCAGGGAACTAACCATTTTTAACTCTTAAAAAAATTTACAGATCTTTCACAAGAATTTTATTTTTATTAGAAAAACTGAATAAAGTACAATACTAGAACACTATTTTTTCCCCGACTGCTAAGTCTGTGCAATTAAGATCAAACAATGAAAGATCTGGAGATTTGCCACAAACTTTCCAATTGAGAGGAAAGAACTCAAACTGAAAAATAGAGTCAATGAACCTAGAAAAAAATAAAAAAGTTGAGGAATAAAATAATCTAAAATAACATTTCTAAGAACATGACATTTCTAAACCTCTCCCTCATAATTTTATTCCCCTTCTTTTAAATACAAAAAAAATATAAGTAATTTAAGTATTTGGTCACAGCAAATGATCAATTTATGAAGACGTTTCAATTTTATGATATTCTACCCTACAAATACAACAAAAGAAACACTCCTTTTTCTTGAAAAGTAGAACTGAAAAGCTGCAGTCATAATTGATTTCTCAAGTATTGCAAAGAAAGTGTCCATACTCACCAGTGCTGCTGCTCTCAGATTTTTCTTCTGGTTGGCTTTCTGGAGAAAGAACAAATAAAAAAGGAAACATAATGTTTCTGTGTTGATTATGTGAAATGACAAAGTGGGTTGCAAAGCAAAGAAAGGTAAATGATGAGAAAAATCACAATCCCTGGGTTTGACTGAGTTTATAAATTTGTTTTCTGAGGGATAATTTGCCACGAGGAAGAAAAAAATAAAAATCCTTAGTGCCCAAGCTCACAACTCCAATGAGAGAACTCCATTACACCTCTGACTGAGCTCTGCAAGAATGAAGTTACACATTTATACAAACTCAGTAGTAGGGTTATGCTTAAGCAATGGATAGTATCCATTTATCACACTCTGACAGAGTAATATTATTTTGGGGTATTTAAAAACTAAAAAAATCAAGGTTCTGCAAAAGAATGCTCTTAATTGGCACTGGTGAATTTTTTAACTTGACCAACCTCTTCTCTACCCTTTCTGCAGATCACATAAGAATTCTTCAATTTTTCCCTTTACAAAGGCTTGTAGTTATAGGACAAAGGGCTCCTTTTAAACTAAAAGAGGGTAAATTTAGATAAGACATTAGGAAGAAATCCTTTTCCGTGAAGGTGTTGAGGCACTAGCACAGGTTGCCCAAGGAAGTTGTGGCTGCCCCATCCCTGGCAGTGCTCAAGGCCAGGCTGAATGGAGCTTTGAGCAAGGTGGTCAGTCTAGTGGAAAGTGTTCCTGCCCATGGCAGGGGGGTTGGAATTGGATGATCTTAAGGTCCCTTCTAAGGCAAACCATCCTGTGATTCTATGATTCCCTCTCTTAAAATTTGCTCTCAAATGGTACTATAGCCCAGCAGGTTAGGAAATTAAAAACCCACATCATCAAAGACATCTCCTGTTTCACAGGACAGAGAATAAAAGTATGCATGAAGAAAAAAGACGCAAGTGTTGGAAAGTGACTTGCCAAAAGATGATCACTCAGGTGAATGGCAGAGTCAGACTCAAAAACAGCTTTCTGCATGAAATTCCAATCTCACGTTTCAAGAAATGGCAGCCGGTGAATGTATTTTGGTAAACTGAGTTCTAACACTTATCAAGGCCTATGAAATTAAACCTCTACATAAATTTGTCAATCTGAAATTTGACTGCTCTTCCTGTATTTCTCCTTTTTACACATCTTCTAAGGTAGAGAATAAAGAAGAACACTTTCACGTATCTGAAATACAGTTTAAAAATGTTAAATATACTTGCCCATAGCTTTCAACTCAGACATGGCACAGCTATCATTACAGACTAGTTACAGGCTAGAATTATTGCTCCAACTCAGTGATTTTTGAGTTCAGTTAGTTTGATCATTTCTGCCATATAACAGAACTGAAAACATGAAATATTTTACAAAACTTTTTTCTTGTCACTGATTCTCTGACTTTCACAGCTTATAGCCCTGTTTTCTCATTGAGATGGCTGACAGCCTGAGGACTAATGCAAACAGAAAAAGCAGTATCTCGCAGATCCTTCTTCCTTTACCAGTAGCTGTCTTAGCAGCTGAAGGCAACATGCTTCCTCAACAAGAAAACATCATTATATGGCCTCTTCCCACCCATGAGAATTCACAAAGCAAGTTAAAATCCCTGCCAACTTTCAGATATACATGCAGGACAGCCTATTTACAGAAAAACATGTATCGTTTGATTGACATTATTTTTGTATGCATTTAGCACGTTTAGAATAGAATGTTATTATCCAACCAGTATCCTAACTCAGCTGTAACTTAATCAAGGAAACATTTAGTACACACACAAAAGGCAAAGAGGATATTAATAAGGAATGTCCAAACATACTAAGATATCAACTCCTGACTGAACTGAGATGTACAAAGCAGCTGGATTCAAAACTGTTTCTTTTTAATTCTGCTTCAGTGAAAGACTAGCTACCTAACCAAAGCTACTGCACAAGACATCACACTTCAAAATTGCTCAATTAACAATAAATGTATATCATGTCCACAGGGGGAGCACGTGTACTTGCTCATATGCATCAACAGAATCTGCCCTCAACAGCACAAAGAAAACCAGACAAAATTTAAGCCTTGCAAAAAAGTGGGTTTTTTTAATTTTTTCCTCATCATTGGACAATTTGTTATGATTAGGTCACAATCATAATAAAAAAGTCTCTGCTTTAAAAATCTTCTCTGTAATAATACAAAGAAGGTGAAGGAAGTTGTACTATTGTCTATTAAATATATTTTATCAATGCAGACTACAGCTGCTCAGCCTCCTCCACAACATGTAAGATTCACGGATAAATGTCAGCAAGTTGGTTGGGATATTTTCTGTTGTTGTTTATAGGGTTGGGTTGTTTTTTTCTTCAGGGGGGAGGGGATTTATCACAATCAGTGAGACTTAAAGAAATAAAGAAATTTTAAGTCGGTGAATTAGGCAGAAAGCCAATTCTATTCATATCACACTGAGCCCATTGTAACATACCATATATTTTGTGCATTCAATCTCAATTGTTTAAATTTGTACAGGAATTAACAGCCTGTATTTTTAATAATAAAAATGAAAAGAAAATTAGCTTACCCCTGCCAGCCAGCTGAATGCACTTTGCAGTAATTTGTTAAACCTCATAACACTCATATGAAGTAAATAAATATAATTTCAACCTTTTGATGATGTAATCAGTCTCAGTTGTTTTCTAAATGGACCATATGTCACAAGAATATACACCGAAATTTGCCACATCAAAACGCTGTCTGTAATTTGATTAGTTTGAGTCATATTCTGCTTTTCTGATCATGGGTTGCATCTTCTTTATGATCCTCACAAGTATTTGGAAATCTGCATAAATGCCAGAGATCTGAAAGGCTGCTGTTGCTTCTCTTTCTTTTGATCATGAGGCTGCTGTTAAGTTTTCCTCTGCTAACAGTCTGTAAGAGACTGAAGTACACAGAGGAACACATAAGCATTAAGTAAGACCCCAAAGCATTTTGGAGAGTGGAATGTGGGTTTAAGGGACAGCCTGAACAAACAGAGGCAACTGGAAAGTCCTTTTGAAGTAGACAGGTATATACCAAAACTCCTCAGCAGGCAAAGCTAAGATGACAGAAAAATGAAGGAGGGATGTTTATTTCCTAAATAGTAGTTTGATGAGAAATTTGAGGAGTCAAACATTCGTCTAATAAAACTGGAAATAATATTACACAGCATCAAGATTCTGAGCACTACATATTTTACTGGAAATAATTAAATGTAATTAAAGGGGAAACTGCTTTAACAAAAGAAGGAAACATCCTTCCGGAATTTTTCACAGTGTTTCTTCATTTCACATTTCTTTAAATGGCTGATATTTCAAAATACAAATATATAAAATATAGAATAAAACCCTCTGAATATTAATTTTCCCTGAAATACAATTGCACATTGCACATTATACAGTAGGTGTGATTGATAAACTCAGAAAAGGATCCTTTCATATATGTGAAGCTGTATAAAGGAAAAAGCAAAATATCAACCCAAGACAAGGGGAGAATATTCAAAGAGTGTGGGAATAAAGGAGCTGTTCTAAGGTATACAGGCAGAGTTATGTGTATTACTGAACAAGAATACAAAAAAATTTGAATTTCATGAGTTGAGATTCTGAAAGAAGGCTCAGAAAACTGGAGAAGGATGCAGTGTTAAGAGATAGCAATCCTCTGTGAAGCATGAAACAGTGAAACAATCCATGCATGAATGCTGCTCAGAAACAAAGGCCTGCTAGTCATTCTGTCAATGGAATTCTCTGAACATTTTGTGCTTTCCACACGATGGAATGAGCATGAAGGAATTTAAAGTCACTGAAACAGGCATTAAGGCAATCCCACTTATGAAGGGGGAGTTGTGAAGATACATTCAAAACTTCAATAAAATGAGTCATCTCACCCAACTTTACAGAAATAGCTTGTACTTTATTTGTGCCTACAGTGTAAAACCTTCCTCTCCACCCATCAGTCCTTTACAGCTAGGGATGCAATTGCCTGCCAAGGTCTGTGTTTTCCCAAGTCACATTAGTAGCACATTTTTTCTAAGAATCAGCTCAGTAAGAAACTTGTATCATTACCTATAACATAGCTTCGTGTTTTATTTACATTTAGAGCCAGCAATCCGAAAATACCTGCTGGCAGAGAAATTAAGCAACAGGCAATTAAAGCAGTAACGGAATTAATTTATAACGACAATCATAAAAGTTTGCTGTTAAATGTTTAACAAATGAATGTCCCCATTCCTTCAACCAAGAATGAAACTGTCAAATTATAGCACTTCCTTATGCCAGGGTGTCTGCCAGTAGGAAGCTCAGAAAAAAAACCACAATTTTAACCAAGCATATCCTGTCTCAGGCCCCTAGGTAGTTCTTAGTTACATACACATAAGAAAAATTCATTTTCTTCAATGCAACATATTTAAATATATGCAAAATGCTTTCCTTTCCTCCCACCCAAAAAATTACAGCTATGATAGCTGATGACAAAGACAAGACAAAATGACTGGAAGCACAAATAGCATTGTTGCATAGCAACTGTTGATGTACATATGGTGATGTTTATGGAACAGAATGTAGTTCATATTTGATGCTGAAATAATACTGAAACCAGCCTAGACAGCAAGACCTAGACAGCAAGAGACAAGTGTGCTTTGGATCCCTCTGCAGAAGCCACGCTTCCCACCAGCTTTGCTAAACTGATGCTCAGGAACACCATGGCAGGTCTTAGTCATTTGCCCAGCAATGATGACAACGAAAATGTCTCACATGTGCAAACAGCCTTGCAAAGGGAGTAGACAATTATTTTGCAATTATTACTTTTTGAGTGCATTCTACTCTGTATTATTAATTAGAGCTATTTCAAAAGAGAAACAGAAACAGCAGAAACCCCACAGCTAGTCTAAACAGAAAGCGCACCATGTGCGAAAGCCAGCATAAACCAGATTTTTAATAGTTATCTGGGATGGAATCCACTTTACCCAGCTTTATATTAGCTTAAATCTACTACACACTGCAGAAGAGCAAGAAACTGCAATTCATTACACTTCGGACACAACAAATGGCACCTCAAAAGAGACTGCCTGCTGTACATTAACTAATATGGGACCATCGGAGGTTAAGAGGTTTACAGCGTAAGAGCAAAAGGACCTCTTTCAACTACAACAGGTATTAGAAGCAAGTTCAGCTAAGACAAAACAAAACCTGCAGAAAATACATTCAGAAGTCTAGAAATTACATCATGCAGGAAAAACTGAACTGCTTGTCAAATCTCATCTCTTTTGCTTGCTCTAAGTGACCTGACGAGTCAACGTGAAGTGCTCAATTATCCAGAATATGTAAACTCCCTGCAGCATCTTCCAAAATTACAAAATATTTCAGAGGCAGCTCTCACTCATTTTCTGAAACAGCATCAAAAAAAGATGGCCACTACAACACAAGGATCCAGGGATTAGAGAACAGCGCACTGAATAATCTTGGGGGTTTTAATGTGCTCAAAAAAAAAAGGGGGGGGGGGGGGAACCAACAAAACCAAGCCAACAAACCCACCATCAAAAAGACCCTTTACAGAAGAAACCAAACTGGTTTATGCCATTTGCTCCATTTTAGGTAAGTTCAGTCCTCCAGAAGGGTATTGACTGGGGTCAGCAGTGCATGAAGCACTTTTTTATTCATATTTCATTTGCATAATTCCTCAAACCCATCCTTCTGGATGCAGCACTAGCCATGCCATCTGCAGTTCGAAAACAGCTTAATCTTTGGCCCACAATTCAAACTGGCATCTTGATATTGTAACATGGTGAAATTTGCAAAAGAAAATGGAATCAGATAACAAACGCTTTCACAAAAATACACTAATTTTAATTTGAAGAAAAATACTGGTCTGTGAACACAAGAATTAACAGATTTCAATTTCCTGTGACTGTATCTTACTGTGGATTGACTGATGTGCAAGTTTTTATTAAGTCTTTTTGCATGCTTGATATAATTATAGTGGTTTCTTCCATGTGGACTTTCTGGCATCAAATAGGGTAGCAGACTTTCTTTCGGCTGGGACAGCCATATAGTTCTGTTCTACTCTTCAGACACCAATTTTTTTCACACTAGCTGTAATTCACTACAAAACTGGTTGAGATTGGCTTTGGAGCTCAAAACATATTGGCAATACATATTTAAACACAAGAGTGTGGCTGCAGGAACATGGTGTCTATAAGAAATCTGACTGGAATTTGGAACATCTGTGTCATACTCATTTTTACAACCAAAAAAAGCCATGCAAGAAAAGCACATTAAAGTTTTTTTTTTTTTTGATTGTGCTGCTAATGCCAGCTTTAACACAACAGCAACACATTTTAGCCATTTTGCATTTAAGCAAGTTTCATGAAAACTCACTGACTGCATGCTATGCTTGCTAACCTCAAGCAAAAACAATTTTGACAGGGTCTATGCTTATTCTGTGCTTCATTCCAAACATTTCTAATGTCAGTAACCACCCTTTGCTCCCAATTAATATAATAATTCCTACTCAACAGATCCATGGTCCGTGAATAACTTTTTCTAGTTGCTAAGGAATGCAAAATTTTTAGTTGACTACATAAAGATTGGACAGGTTCTAAGTACCTTAAGTTTTTGAGATACTGGTATTACAGATGGTAAACCAGAAATAAATGGGTAACTTCTCATTATAACATTCTAATGACTTTCATTCTGATGACAAATATTCCACATTCTAGTTAAGCTTATGCACCCAAGTGCAGCTTAAGCTACCATCAGAGTTTTTTGAAGCAGTATTTTCTATCAAAAGGTGTCTTGAGAATCAAAATCCCATGAGATCTGCGTCAAACATGCAAAAGTCACCAAATAATGCTAAATACATCTTTGCACCTAAAATCTCTTTCTTTTGTCAAGCATTCTGAGGTTAAGGCACAGTGAATTGAAAATGATGAGGTACTGCTAAAATGTCTGCAACATTCCTGAAAACTTGCTCCCTATCTCTTTTCACATTTGTAATCTATGAATTACAAACTCCAGTATTCTTAGAGTGCTGCAAGTCACACACTCTAAAATACGAATTTTTTTTAAGTGAGAGACCAGTAACACAATTACATTTGTTTCAGGGAAAGGGATGATAACAAGTTAAAAGTGCCTGAGTTGCAGCATAAAAGCTTGCATTTCTAAACATGCAAGAGCTCGGATTTCTAAACACAATTGAGACAGGCAAGCTATTTGTACTTTAATATCTCAGTGCTCAGCCATTAAATCTTTAAATAGATTTTTAAAAGGAGGTGGTCAAACTTGCTAAGTACTCTAGCTCTGTCCTGGGAGTTACAATTCTCTTTCCCTTATTCATCTGATAAAATGTCACATTGCCATTACAGCAATTACTTGCCAGCCTATGAACATCAAACAATCAGAAGGTTGTCATGCTGTAGCTTTCTGCCCTACTGAAGTCAGAAGCAGCAGAAAGTATTACTATTTTTTTGTCTTCTAGGGACACCAAAACTTAACTGCCTGAAACCGAGATACCTTTTGCAGACAATTAGATATGTACCACAGACACCTTGTTTCTGTCTCTGAACATCCAGAACACGACCATGTAATTTCAGAAGAAAACCTTACAGCACACAGGAGCTACAGACAAGGCAGTCTGCTGAACTTACTGTACAGTGTAACACGACCATGTCACAGAATTACAGAATATACTGGAATTGTAATAAATAAGTTGAATTCTAACTTACCTACTGAAGTTTCTGTGAACACTGTTAAGGTCTGTCCTCCCACACTTTGCAAAAGAAATGGATGCTCCCTTGGTGCACTGACTGAAGCAGGTTTTCCTCCAATATCATTGATACTTGCAAGCTCTTCATTCAAAGTAAATGATACCTAACAGTCACAATTACCACAGTGTTACTAAACAGACTCAATTAGTCAGCTTTACGAGCTAAGGGAAATAAAAAGAAAGAAAACAGAAGTAGTATAGCACATTTTAATTGCAAAAACATAACAAGTGGGACAAGAATCTTACTATATTGAGCTCTTGTTGAAATACAGAATTCAAAGCTTTCATATACTTACTAAAATCTACTCATCTTTTAAAAAAATTGTAAATTACATCCTCCTGAAATCAGAGAAGAATATGATTTAACTTATTAAAATGTAAAGCATAACAGGTTTCCAGACACTGTTCAGTAGGAGTGCTTTAAAATGTTTCACACAGACAGCTGAGGTCCCGAAAAATCACTAATGTACCACAAGTGTCATTAGTCTGAGGACTCCTAAATCACATGCAGAGGCTTAAATACAGTTATTTTACTATTACTTACATTGTACTCCCAATACAGGAGCTGGGGACGTACTGGGGGGACTGGGTAGCCAGAATCTTCAGGTGCAGGACACAGGAAGAAACCTGAAGAAGGCTATTTCTGGCTGGCTATGTGCTTTTCCTTAAGTTCTGCTATAGCCTCATTCTGCCATGCGGCAATAGGGTCCCTAAGAAGCCACCTCTACTCATGGGGTTCTTCACCACATGGCTCTACAAGGAATGCAAAATGAGCTCTGTGGCTCTCACCAAGACTTTGGTGTGGAGCTCACTAAATCAGGAAGGTTGGCTCGTACACTGAAATAGAAGAAACCGACCAAACATTCAAACCTCCAGTAGAACTCTCTCCACTCATTCTGAGAAGAATTTGGCCAGGTAACCACAGCAAATGCCACTTGACTCCCTGCCACTTTTTTTGTCCAGTTTCTTCCAATGCAGTTACAGGCCTATGTGGCATTTGAAGTAATTCTAACTAATGAAACTTCCCTTACCTGTAAAGGATATAGGCAGTTACTCTCATTCACTGAGGCTGCTAATAAAAGCAGTTTCCTTTGCATGCATCTTCAATTTGCCTTATATTTAGTAGGACCAAATTCAAAATATGTAATAGAATACCTTCTGAAATTGTAAACCTTCCATCTCAACTTCTTGTGCTTTACTGTCATCCTTCTTAGTTCTGATAGTCTTCTGCACTAACACATCTCAAAATATTTAGAGAGAAGGCTGCTGTATGACTGCTGCTACAGATGGGTAAACTTAGCAAACAAAGACATCACAGAAAATCCAGGGACAGAGCTCATATGGGTAGAATTTGCGCCTCCTGATTCTCTGGTACAATGCTTCATTACAGGAGTAGCAAAAAATATATGACCAGCATGTTCTAATCATGAAATAGAATACCAGCTTGAATAAACATGAATAGAAACTAGCATGTTCTAAACAATTTTTCAGAATTCAAAATGTAACATCTTCCCAGCCTCTGTATTTAGTAATTACTTACTTCTGTTCTTCCTTGATTTCTGCAAAAGAAAATATTTAATGTTTTAGTCTCCATAATCTAATTCCACAAGTTTAGCTTCCCTGATAAAAAAGCAAATTCAAATTCTAGTTTTGTTACTCATCTTCACTCCTGAGCTGCTTAATATTTTTTTTTTACTTCTGTCATCATGCTGATGCCCAAGAATGGGAAAAGTCAGCAGGTGAGAACAGAAGCAGCAAAATAGCATATATAAGTTAAAGAACATTCTCCAGCTAGTTGTGCATATTTCTTCAGTTTAAGAAATCAAACATCACAGAACCACTCCCCACTACAATTTCATATAATATATTAATTATTTTCATAATCACTACCCACGTAGGTACCATTCAAGTATCAGAGAAATATGCACAGTACTTGCAAGAAACAGTTATGCATTATATGAGCAGCAACATAACCTATTTTACCACAGGTAACTTCCATAAAGAAGTAAAGGCTTACTTGGAAATCCTTAGTTTTCCCACTTCACCTCTTCCTGAAGCTTTACTCCACTGCTGCGACAAGTATTTGGGAACCTAAGAAAAGAAGACAGATCTCAAAAAAAGCAGATTTTAAAATTCTGTATAAAGTATGTATGTGTATATACTTAAATGCTTTTACCCTGACCACTTCAGATTACAGTATGAACTAAATATAGTAGACAATACAGAATGGGTTAAGTTGGAAGGGACCTTAAAGTTCATCTAGTCCAATTCCTCTGCAATAAGCAGGGACATCTTCAACTAGACCAGGCTGCTCAAAGCCCCATCCAACCTGGCTTTGAATACTGCCAGGGACAGGACAGCCACAGCTTCTCTTGCCAACATGTTTCAGTGCCTCAGCACCCTCACAGTACAGAATTTCTTCCTTGTATCTAACCTAAATCTACCCTCTTTCATTTTAAAGCCATTCCCCCTTGTCCTGTCACTACAGGCCCTTGTTAAAAGTCCTCTCGAGGTTTCCTGAGGCACCCTTTAGGTATTGGAAGCTGCTTTAAGGTCTCCCCAGAGCCTTCTCTTCTCCAGGCTGAACAAGCCAAACTTTCTCAGCCTATCTCCAGAAGAGAGGTGCTCCAGCCCACTGAACATCTCTGTGGCCTTCTTCTGGACTTGCTCCAACAGCTCCATGTGTTTCTTATGTTGAGGACACCAGAACTGAAAACAGTACTCCAGGTGGGGTCTCACAAGAGCAGAGGGGCAGAATCACATCTTTCAAACCTGCTGGACACACTCCTTTTGATGCAGGCCAGGATACGGCTGCACAAAGCAGAGGTCAGTAGAGAGACAGAAACAAGCAGCCCTGCTTAACCTCATACATTCATTTCTCCTCTTTTCCTATTAATGTACTGTTAGGTGAAATTACAGCCTGCCTCTTCACTCTCTGGCCAAAAAAGTACCAGCTAACTACTGCCAGGTAAAGTGCACCCCAAGAGCCAGCGCACTTCCACAGCCAGCCTCTGCGCCTTGCTGCTGCTGCCACAGTGCTGTATGCCCATGTGTGCCCATGCTCCTCAAACTCCCACATGTGTCCCAAATGCGATGATGTATACACGGCTCTGTGCAGCAGGCAACAGCATTTCTTTTTTCTGGACAGAGGAATGCCTGGAGAATATGTCTCACGCTCAACAGTTACCCTGGTTCTCCTTACAGACACGCTTAAAAATTACATTTATCTGTGAAATCAAATGAGAAGTGTTTGTTCTGATATAAGGTACTATTGCTGATGAACACCTATAAATCTCAACACTTGTAATGAGTGCACAGTTCAAAAGGTGGTCTGCCCAGAGAGGAGTTCCCAGCTCAGCTTGTATGTCCATGCATCCAGTCCTAGGGAGGCACCTCAAGCTTCAAGCAGTTTATCCCCAGAGGAACGAGGAACTTGTCTATATTCTGCACTTCACTGCATGCCATCAAGTTGAAGCCATGTCTACCTTTCCTTGCAAGAAGACAGCTCAATCAGTTACAAGCACAGAGCACGATGTTTTGCAGATCACAGTTTCCCCATAACCACCATTCAGCAATTTTGGCTGTCTTTTCTACGATGGCTGTTTATAAAGACTGGACACAACATATTACCACAACAATGTGAGATTGGAGCAGTTTTTCCCCTACACACAAGCTATTGGACGTAGAAGTACTGTGGCACATCAAGGGATGGAACACAGACCTGAGGCAATATGGGACAATCTCACATCTAATTTAAATGTAACACATTCAAGTGATAGGAAACCTACAGATTCTTTTCTAAAGGAAAGAGCTGAAAGCAGACAAAGAGAAGCTACTATTTTTTCTTTCTAACTTCTTTCTAATAAAGATGCAGCAGTTGCTGTGAGAATATCATCTTAAAGACAGTAGTCTCAGTGCCTAGCAAAACAGCAACTTATTAAAAGGAAAAACATTTACTATTCAAATACCACATACTACAGTATTCCAGCACAGGAACTTTCTAACTTTTCCTTCATATGTTCATGATACATCAGGACAAATCTACAATCTGTAATTTTGCAGCAATGTTCTTTACTGGTACAGAAAAGTTTATTCTGGCTCACACAGTCCACAGCAACTGAAAACATCTGTGCCCACATAGAAAAACTGTGTGAGACACAGACAGTGAGAAAGTACTAAGCTATGCCTGTGGCATTTTCTCTTCAAGTAGCAAAGAAGCACATCATAGTCTTGCACAGAGTAAAAATAAGCCAAGCTCCACTGCACAGCTTAGAAGGCAAAGAGCCTGTTCCAAGAACTTGCTGACAAACAGCAACTTACATTTACCTGTTCGTCAAAAAAATAAACTCAGAAAGCATTACAGTACTGGTGCTTGGCACTTTCTTTGCCTCACAGTTCCCTATGAAGTGCTGTGGAATAGCTAGAAAAATCTGGAGGTCCTCCATCTGCTCAGCCAAACTTAATGGCAGTCCAGCTATCCATAAAGTCCTAACAGTGGGTCAAAAACTCCACAAACACACAACAGAAACCCATGAATTGGCACAATCCATCAATAAAGATTTTTTTTCCCACAGGTTTCAAAGTGGTAATTTTCTACAGTGGATTTTCTACTGGATTCATGCCATATCAGATATAATTTTCTTTCTAAAGCCAAGATAAATGCTATGACATGTGCTCCAACTGACTCAATAGAAATAGTACTATGTGCTTGCACCTAATCTGTATCTAATTTATATTGTCAGGTAATAAGGTACACACTGAGTATGAGTGGACAAGGACTGAAGGACTCCCATGCTATTAAAATCACTGACTTGCAACATAATGTAGTAAGACAGGGATTTTTTTCAGATTAAGAGGTTGCAGATCAGTCCTACTTCTTTCAGCTGCATGGGAAATGGTCTCAGAATGCAATTAATAATCTATCTTCTGGCTTACCTGCAGTCGAGGGCTATGCAGGGGAAGAAAGAGAGATAATATGAAGGACTGCGATCAAAAAATTACGTCTATACACAGATACTTCTGCAAACCCCAGATGGTCCTTTCAAAACCACATGTTGAATTCTGTAGTTCCACATTGGTGGTATAAACAGTCACAGGAATGATTAAATAGTCTTATACATTGTAGATATCTTAATTTGCCACTTTCTTTTAGCTTTAGCATAACAGAAGTTTAACGTTTGGAGAATAGTTGGGTTTCAAGCTCTTAATACTCGTTGAAAGAACATACAGAAAAGAAGGGTGACCAGCTTTCACAGAAAGAATATTCAAAGATCCCACAGCAGGATTTTGAAGAATATATACCCACAAAAAGACTGCCTTGTGGACAGAGCACCTCACATACCAAAAGATTATTAAACATTTTCAAGACAAGTGGCCTTTATTGTGGGATTTGTAGGTAAGAACACTCTTGTCTCAGAAACCCATACAATTTAATCATGAGAAGAAACCTGACGTACTGAGTAGCATCACTCCCAAGACCTCTTCACACTCTGCTTTCTACTTGCTATTCATATCGCACAAATACCTGGGCTCCAGTACACCAGGCAGCCTGCAGGTAAGACATGACATGAAGGCCCCTGCTCCACACATCTTTCAGCTTATTCATAGCTTTCTACCTGCCTTTGGAACAAAAAAACAGAAAGCAGCCCCTCTCTGTAACTACTTCCAGTTTTCTGTGTGAAATTTAATCAGATCTTTCTCTATATAGCAATCCATACGCAGTACGTACATCAGAGCCTGAGTAAGGCTGATGTCAGTATCTATGTATTCATTTTCCTCTGAACATCCAAAAAAGAAATTATATAAAGACACTATCTTTCTAAATATAGATCAATGCAACAGATTAAATAAATAAAGTACCCAAACCACACAGGGAATAAAAAAAAAAAAAAATAACAATTCTAATGGTTAATACTAAATGAGCTTTGCTTTATCACAAGCACATAACCAACAGTTCTTGTAATATTTCCTTATCTTAGCTTTCACTGAAAAAAAACAGAAAAAATTATTTGAGCTTCTTTCTGGGTTAGTACTAAAGCAAATCAATTGTTGGTACCTCTTTTTACTGCTCATGCTTCTAAAAGACTCATCACTACATTTTTTACTGCCTGTAAAGTATCTCTCTGGAATACTTCCTGTGCTGGGACAATATATGCTAAAAGGAAATTAAATAAGCTAGATTTTTTATTTCATCAGAACTGACTGCTCTCTCCCACAAATGAAGGATAATTTCAGCCTTATTACCCTATACAGAAGAAACAAAAAAAGTGCAGGTGCTACACAATGTCATGCCTCTGAGTGTGTTGAAGGCCCTAGTAACAAAGATGGTTGTTTCCAAGTTCTGGCCTGAAGGAATTCAAAAGATAAAATTCTGCACATCTTTTGCTATGGCTATTAACATTAGTAACTTTGTAAAATTTTTTTATTCATCATTATTATACAAGGCAGTAGACAAATTATAAGTTCAGATCATGTGCATGAAGGATTAGATTAATACTTGCTTGGAAGAGCAATATTTAAGTGTCCCTTTTAGATCAGTTTTCCCAGGTTCTGTGCTGAGTGGCATTAATCATAAGCACAGACGTGCCTGAAAACTCCTGTCTTGCTTCAAGAAACAGCAAACCGTATCAGCCTAAAAGACAAGCAAGTGTAGGGCCCTGCCTCCAAATGCAGCCAACAGTGGGTGCTTCAGAGGAAGGGGAGAATATAAGAAGAAAAGGTATTTCTCCAATATACTCTTCTAATTTCTAGAATCTTTTACTCAGAAACCGAGGGGTATAGAAGCATATTTATTTTTAATCTCTCAATATGATTTTCCCTCCTGAATTTGTCTAATGGCTTTCTGAGCTTCTGCGGTTTTGACATTCACAGCTTCCAAAATTTAACTACATATTGCGCAAAATAGTACCACTTGTTTGCTGAGTCCCGTAAGATGAATTAACACACCCCTAAGTCTTGTGTCTGGGCTGACTCTCCCCTACTCACTTTTTCCTTATTCACCTGTGACACTACTCACCCCTTCAGACCTCTGTAAGATTTCCACATCAATCATCCTGCCAGCCAGACAGGTAACAACATATATAGGAGTTCCCTCCATAGCCACCACTCCTTATTCCCCAGATCATCCCTGGTGCATTTCTCTTTACTGCTTCTATACAGGTTATAGAGGTTCACTTTATAACTTCCACAATGGGGAAGCTGAGATCAGAACTATATACAATATTCAAGATATAGGCAACACGACAGTACAAGATTTTCTCTTTTGTTCTCTGTATCTTTTGCAATCATGCCTAATGCTGAATCTGCTCGTCTGACATGACATTCTTAGGAAGTTATCCATATGTACTGAAAACTTAAGCCTCCTCCTGAATGACAACAATCAGCTGAGAATCAATTCCTGTGTATGTATAACTAGGACAGTTTTTCCCTGTGCACATCAGATTACACTTTTTGACTGAATTTCATCTGCCATTTATCATCCTATCACTCAGTACGTCATGTTATACTTCTGAAGCTTTCTGCTGTCACCTTTCATTTTTACCGTCCTGGATAAGCTGTTACAATTAGAGCATTATGGAGTGTTCATTATGGTTTCACAAAACCAAGACATTCAGGTATCAGTATGAAAGAAGAAGCCAGATGTAACGACCTGCCACAACCAGAACTTTTACAGAGCAAAGCAAGTCTGAAACTCCCCATCATTTTCATGGGCCACAATGAGATATTCTGGTAGCTGAAATATGATTGCATCATAGCCCTTCACTACCCAGGACCAGTATTTGGGTACTACCATGTCCCGACAGAGTCTTTCAAGTTGATGGCCTGAGCCTATTTCTTACATCCCCAAAACAGGAAGAGGAGGAGACTACTGCTTCCCCCCAGACAGAGCAAAGGACTAGAAGAACGGAGACAAATACACAGAGGACAAGAAGGGACATAGGGCACTTATTTCCCCACCCTCAGCTGTGAATCCCCTCTTTTCTGAACCAGTGCTTGCTGTGCCCAGCAGAAGGGGCCAAGCCATCCTGACAGAAAGCCCTTCCACGGAGGAGAGCTGAGAAGTCGGCAGTAGCTGCACCAGATAGATGCTTTGACTTTTGTACCTTTTTATAGCACCTTTGCTATAACTGTACTTCTTTAGCACCGAGGTGAGCTGTAGTGATGAGACAAAGGCATTTATTTTCTTAGGGGTTTTGCGGGGGTTGGTTTGTTTGTTTGTTTAACCGGGATGTGAATTTGGGAGCGCTCAAACTTTCACCAACTCTGAGAGTTTTGGGAAAACGAAAGTTACAGTACCGTGTTCGTTACCCCTACTAAAGCCCAAGCCAAGGACAGCTCGAAGGTAGCCCACTCTTCCCTGGGCAGTCCCATGTTAGTGGGAGGTATCCTTGCCCAAGGCAGGGGGATTGGAACTAGATGATCTTCAAGGTCTCTTATAACCCAAACCATCCTGTCAATCTGTGTGCCACAGCAGCTGCCCAGGAAGACGCCGCGTCCCGCTGCTCACCCAGCCTCGCGCCTACCAGACGGGAAACGGGGACAACGCAGTCCGAGGGCACCGGGCAAGCCTCACACGGGCAACCCCAGCTCCCGCCGCACCCCAGGCACGGCATGGCACGGCCCCAAGCCGCGGGACCCGCCAGCTCTAGCACGGTGTGTGTGGGGTGAGGTAGGCCCAGTCGCCACAGGCCGCGCTGGGCCGGGCCTAGAGTTGCGCCGGCGGCTTCTCACCTTCACCAGCCACATGCCGGTATTCTGCTTGGCCCCGGTGAGGTCCAGCTCGCCCTTCTCGCTCATGGCGGCGCCGGGATAAGGCGCAGGACGGGGCTTGCCGGCGATACCCACGAGCAGTTCTTCCGGCTCCCGCTGCCGCTGTACCCTCCCGGCAGCTCACCGCCGGCAGACGGCGGCCTGCAGCGGACAAACCTTCTCCGCTCGCGGAGCACGGCGGCAGAGAGGTGGCACTCGTGTTCGAGTCCCTGCCCCGGCGCTGTCGCCGGCAAGGAAGGCCTCGAAATGTCTGCGGCAAAATCTACTTCCCCCACCCCTCTTACGGCCCCCGTTTACAGGAAGGGTTATCTGAACATGCTGGAGAATGGCAGCAACACGTTCTACACAAACGAGAGGAGCAGTCTGGAGAGCACCACACCACCGTAACAGTGCTCTTCCCTGTGGGCAGGAAATGGTGTGCAGGGAGTGGCTCCTGGGAAAGGGGTCAAAGCGTTACAGAGATCATAAAAGTGAGGAAAAATAAAGCAGGTGAATCCTTTACCATAGGTAAAAGTGAAGAATTAGGCTTGGCTTTCTAGAAAGGGGACTTGCAGTGATGCAGTGGAACAGGCTGAAGGTGGGATGGTGTCTCAGACACTGAAATTAAGACAGGAGAGAGTAAGCATCTACCTGTCCTGCTTTGAGATGGGGGTGTTGGGCTTTAGTAACCTCTCAAAGTCCCTATTTTATGTCTCTGTTCCTAACACAGGGACACCACTGTGGACATGGAAAGCATTTTATTACCTTCCTCTCTGCAGTGTTCCTTTGTCCCTTCACTGAGATGTATCCCTTTGTCTTGTCTCCACTCATACTAAACAACCTTATACTTTCAATTATAGCTCATAGGTCATATTTCCTAGACCTCTGGTCATGCCTGTTGCTCTTTGAATTCTCCCCAGTGCAGGTTTACACCCTCCCTGAAGTCTGCTTGCGAAACAGTGAAGGTCATACTCTGTCTGGGACTGCACCAACAGCAAGCAGGGAGTATGTCTGGTACAGTAAGACATTGTTTATCTGGCTTGCAGAAAGCAATCGCAGTATTATATCTCAGATGCGATAGCCTGTCTTTGTAATTGCAGGCAAGCATCTAGGTAGCTGTGGAGAGCAATGCTTTAATGCGTATCTGAAGTAACAGCTAACACTGAACTATTCCGATTAGGTTCACTTGCATTTTAAAATTACTTTTGCTTTTACACTAGACCTGTTCCTGTCTACAGAAAGCAGCTGGGAGGGTGGATGAAGCTCATACCATTACTCAGCTTCCACTAAAAGTTCGAATTTCAGTAAGACAACTCTCACAGACACACCAGAGGCATCTCCTCAAATGCTAATGAAAATGGAAGAGATGCATCTCCATAGTTATAAAAACAGCCGCCATTCCTGGCACTAGGCAACCCCCAAACATTATAGGTCTAAGACCTGTAGGTTTTGTTTACCTGGAAAAAGGGTGGATCTACACAGACAAGCACCATCACTTTACAGTGGGTCCTATTCCACTAATCACTTTTGGGTCCAGTTCCACCGATTCTCTGTGCTGTACATAGGACAGTATACTCTTTCAGAACAAGCCAGTGAATTCCCTCCAAGTGAAACCCAAAGGCAGAGCTGGATGTCCAAGATGGTTATAAATGCAGCCCTATGCTGCCTTGCGCTCTGTACCAAGCACAGTCCTCTATCAACTCCAAGAAACACTGCACCCTTGACTGCAGCCAAGTATATGTGCTGTTCCTCATGCTTCTATAGAACAACTTGGTGATGAAATGAGGGGCTCAGTGATATGATTTTCCTAGAATCCTAGGGTGGATTGGATTGGAAGGGGCCTTGAAGCTCATCTAGTTCTTCCCCCCTGCCATGGACAGGGACACCTTCCACTAGACCAGGTTGTTCCAAGCCCTGTCCAACCTGGCCTTGAACACTGTGAGGGATGGGCAGCCATAACTTCTCTGGGCACCCTCTTCCAGTATCTCATCACCCTCACGGGGAAGAATTTCTTCCTTGTATCTAATCTAAATCTACCCTTTTTCACTTTAAAGTCATTCCCCCTTGCCCTGTCAGTACAAGCCATGATTAAGTCAGTACATTTAGGTACTGAAAAGCCACAATAAGATCTCTCCCGAGCCTTCTCCAGGCTGAACAAGCCCAACTCTCCCAGCCTATTTCCACAGGAGAGGTGCTCCAGCCCTCTGAGCATTTTTGTGTCCCTCCTCTGGACTCGGTCCAACAGGTCCATGTCTGTCTTGTGCTCGGGACCCCAGGGCTGGATGCAGTACTTTGGGTGGGGTCTCAAGTTTTCCCCTAGGACAAACACTATTAATGACAGTGTTGTCCCTCTTCAATGCTCCCAGCTCAGTCTGTGCACTCACATCACACGCACCACCACTTTTAACAAAGAAAAGCAGTGGAATTAATGATGCTAACAGGAATAACATTTTCAGCAAGTCGGCGTTGTGGCGGGTTCAGTCCACCAGGCATGTGATGGAAGGAGTGCTGCTTGCAAGAGACCTGTGACAGCAGCGTGACTGACCACCTCCACTCTTCGAGAAGGGCCCATGAGGAGCCATTGCTCCTATTCCAGGCATAAACAACAATAGCAAAAACCTCCGTAGGAGCCTAGCAATTGGGGTGGTTCAGCTGGCAACCCAGAGGGGAGGGCAGCCAGGCAGATATCTCTCCTGGCTCCCTCCAGGCAGCTTCTCCAGACCCGTTTCCATGGAAACTGAATTTAAAGGGACAACAAGCAGGAAAAGAGTGCATTTTCATTAATTCCTCATTTAAAATCTCAACTTCCTGTTTGCCAAGGACACATTTAGCGCCATGGAGGAGGATCAGGAGGCCAGCTGCTGAGTGGTAGAGCTGCATGTTAGTCACCCATTTTCTTTGCGCTTGCAGGGAAACAGATGTTGTGCCTGAGGAGATAGGCGCTCAAATACAGGCTTACACAACCTTTGTATCTTTTTTTTCCTCCCATCCTATTAGGTGAGATGAAGAGTCTGCAGGGTCAGCAGCAGCCACACCTGATTTCTCTCGATTGGTTTTAGGAAGAAGCTAATTGCTGGTTGAAAACCAGCACAACAAAGGATGCAAAGAGCCTCATGCTGGCCTATTGAAGTTGAGTTTTGCCACCAGAAACTCACAAACATCTCTCAAAGCCCAGCAAAGATGAGGGGAGATGAGCAGGACCCCAGCTTGGGTTTCAGTTTATAAGCAAGGCAGTGTGCATGTGTGGAATTTTAACAAGAGGAACAAATTTTTCCTGCTCCAGGTGCAGGGCAACAGAGAAGATCGTTTATTTGAATGACAAAACCAGAGTCACAGTCAACTGGCTCCCTTTTCACTGTTCTGCCAGCAATGAGTTTGCAGATCCCCTGTCGTTATAACTTTCCATGTAGAGGAGAAGTGTGTATCTGGCACAAGGCAAAGAAGAGAAGGACTGCAGCTTCTGGCTATGGTCCTGTGAAATCACATTAAGTACATGAAAGCCCCTTCCTGCCTCAGCTGCTGCAGTGATATTGCTGCTCTAGGACTCATGCTCCAGATGTGCCACAGGCATCCAACCAAGATAAGCCAAGCCACTGGGCCACAGGCTCCCCTTCCTGTGAAAAGCATTGGAGCACAACCAGCAAGCCCCCATACCATCACAAGGCTCGTGTGGCTGTAGAAACATAGGGGTGGAAAGAGCTTGGGAGAGGACTCAGGGCTGGCCACACAGCTGGGCAGCAAGAAAAGCCAGAGGCCCGAACCTCCTTCCTGTGGTCAGATGTGGCTTGGCCATCTCGCAGCCCAGAAACTTCGGTATTTAAGACCAAAGCATTCATTTAGATTCATGCAGCTAGGAGACCTCATTTGGGTGATTTCACACTCCTTCTCATGGCAAGTCTCCTCAGGGACAGCTGGAGCACCCTTGTTTTCTGACTGATGGTGTTGAGCATGTTGCAGGACCACCACCTCGTGTCGTACTTGACACTTACTGGGAGCCCTTAGCATCTGCAAGTGATTCCTGGTAGGTCTGGGATATTTCCTCCTTCCCAGGTTTCCAGAAGCCATTTCACTGGGAAGCAGTGATGTCCCAGAAACTTGGTTTAAGCTCTCCTGTGTGGATGGACTGACACCCCCCCCAAGTCTGTTTTCTAGCATTTCCATGTGCTGGAGGAGCTGAGTGCTGCCCACATCTGGGTGCTCCCTGAGATCAGCTGTATACACAGGAGCTGTGCTGTCCATAGGGTCAAAACATTCGGGTCTGGAGCTAAAGCCAAGATCTGCTGCTGGACACAAAGGGAAGCTCCTGCAGAAACTGACTTCCACTTAGGAGCATTGAGCCAGGAAGAAGTATTTCACCACAGCTAATACTCTAACTTCAGTCAGTCCTGTCAGCCAGCCTCCTCATAAATAAATTAAGGTGAACAGGGCACTCATTTTGGAAGAGGAAAACTAATGGGGTGAGATTGTTAGAGAGCTGCTTGTCCTACTCAATTACAGGCGCTGCATAGCATTGGCAGAGCTCTGCTGGCCAACAAGGGTCTCTCCTATAGCCTGAATATCTGATTTTTCAGCCACCAAAGACCCGTGGCTTCACAAGTGTGCAAGAAATAAGTCTCAAAACTACCTTAATCTGTCTAGGCAAGCAGATGGCAAACCTTTACCATCTTTGCCTGCACTACAAGAGAATTGCCATTCTATGTAACCTGGAAAAAAAGAAGGAAATCATCTCCAGAGAGGTAAAAAACATCTGGGCAGAGAATAAAAATTTATTTAGGAATAAAACTCTATGTAACCTGTTCCTGAAACAGAGCATGGGTCATCATGCTGTATATCTGTTTCCTCCAGCAGCAGAGGATTCTCAGTGTGCCTCTTTAAGGCCAAAAATATGTTACATTCATTGTGTTTTCATTCTGCCTTTCAGCAATACATTAATAACAGACTTGTTCACCCCAAGCTGTTCTGTGTCAGAGTGCAAAGCATCGAGCTCACAGCAGAGTTCCCATTTCAGCACAATGTTAGGCAGTATGGAAACTTGAACATCACACTTCTGCCTGAAAACACAACTTAGAGCCCCAGTTCTGACCAGAAGGCAATTTTCAGTCATTAATTAACCCTTTCAAATTCTTCCTATGTGTTTACAGACACACATTTTTATGTATAGGATGCACTGAGAATCACCTGGTTTTAATGTTAGTGAAATTCCTGCTCTGCTTACAGTTTCACCTGTACCATGTCTTTGCTCACATTAAGAATATGCGCTGAGCTTGAGTGTAGGCAGCTTGGTGTCTTGCTTTTTCTTTTTTTTTTTCACTATATCCTGGAAGGAAAAAAGAAAGAGAATTAAAAGATGCAGATGCAAAATTTTTGTAGAAAAAAAAAAAGGACACTTGTCAGAGAATTTCAGAGATATTTGATCTGAGCCTAACTTAAAATATTTCCTTAGAAGTGACTATAAAATTGATATTGTCTCTTTAAATCGAGGTCCTTTTTGCCTCTCTCTGGCATAAAAAAGTATTAGCTAGCATTTTTCAGCAGCATTTCTCAAGAAGGCATTTAAACATGCAATATTTTTAATCCAGTAATAACACAATGGTAATGTGAGCTCTGAGCAACTTGTTTCTTTCTAAAGTGCCTTTTCACTGTAGCTAAATAGATGTTACATAGAACTGAGTGTTACCTGTTCCCCATTTTTTCTGATCTTCGAGTTTTCTCTGGTGATGTACCACCTCAGCATGAAAGGTCAGCAGTACCTGCAGGCACTCATCTTCTGAAGTTTCTGTTAATAACTTGGTGAAGAGTGAGGCATTTTCCATTTAGCTACTAAAAAAATCCCTAAGGTTTTCAATACATTTATTTCTTTTGTAATATAATTAAGCAAACGTGATTATATGCCAGCAGTATTGCCAGAATTTTGTAGGTATAGACAACACACAGTTGCCAGGGTATATTATTGATACATATATTATCTCCTAGTGGGCTATTGTTTTGATTTCCAATAACCGTAGGTGAAGACTCTGTGACTAAGCTGTGCTAAAACATTAGTGATCAGAAGAACAAATCTGGTAGGCTACTAAAGAAAAACAGGATGTTTCTGTTGGGAAGCCAGGCAGGCAGCCTATTGTATAGAGGTCACGCTGCTTGAACATGTAAAGGAGTGGCTGGTGACCTTCTGCAGCTGCCCATGATTGAAAGCACAAAGTACAATTTTGAGAGTGTGTATTACTCTCAGGTGTTATTTTGCATCCTATTTATTATTGGAACTAAACAAGCTTTAAAGGTCCCTTACAGCCCAAACCATTCTATGATCCTATATAGAAATGTGATAAAGGCTTCTAGTTTGTGAGCAGTATTGCTTCAGAATTGTGTGGTGGTACTCTGCAATGCCACATATATAAGTAGTATCATTAAAGCAAATAAACCACACGTGTTTGAATCCAACCTTGTGTCCCACTCTAGCACCTGATTTCAGCTCTGCCACAGCAGTGCCTCCCAGCAAGCTCTCAATGAGATAATTAACTGGAGGCATCAGACATGTCTGCTTCATTACTGCTCCAAACTGCCTGCAGGTTCCCTCCAAAGCCTTTCCACCAAATGGCCTTTACCACCAGCTCTCTTCTTCCCTAAGTGCCAGTTATTGGCACTTCTCTAAAACAGTTCTAATCATCCAATAAATGTGATTTTACAGGAGTGGTTTGTATCCTCACTGCATAAGCTAATAATGCTACTATAGAACACACAAAATGCATTCTCTTTGCCACAGAGAAGGGCTTTCCCACTAAACTGAAATGAATAAACTGGAATGAGTAGAAAGTGCTACAGACCTACAACTGGATTGCATTCTACTGGATTCCTGTTGATGAATGAGGTTAAATAAGTCTGAAATTTTGCTGTCTAGTTAATTATTGTCAGTTAAACATGAAAGAAGAATAAAACTGGCATTTCAGTCAGTGACAGGAAAATAAGCAGAAGAGCAAATGAAATCAATGAGAACAAGAAAATCTGATGAGAACATGGGTGCCAAAAGGTGATGAGAGGACAGGGACTCCAGTTAATCCTGACAGCCTCATGTTCCTTCATTTTAGCTTCTGGAAAATGGCACATGAGGCTGGGGGAAGGAAATACAATTATTCTGGGATTATTTATCATCAGAGACTATTTCCTCTTAGTTTGCTTCTTGCTGAAAACTGCAAACTTATCACTGAGAACAATTTCTCCTGGGGACTATTTGGCAGCAGCAGCCCTCAAGTCAGCACTGGCATCTTGCAGGATACGTCCACCTCCCTACTCTCACACCCTGTTTCACACACCCTTCTCATTTGTGGAGACCTGTCGTGATCAGTAGTTCAACACTTCATATACTCTTAAGGATGAATCACTAAAGATTTTTCTAACAAAGCTGAACATTAGCTTCTTTCTTAAATTTATCAGATGAAAAAAACCCATAAATAACAAAAGGCAGTTTCTGATTGCAATGAGATTTCCCTTCAGGGCCTGCAGCATTTTCACTGCCTTTGCAAGCCACATCCCATTACTTCTCCCTGCCCTAAGACTCCCAGGACTTTTCCTCCTTTTACCCTCTAGCTTATGGTGGCTCTCATTGCTCTTCTACAAGTTAGAGCTCTTGGCCCTCGTTTTATCAAGTTACTTAATTGCACTCCTTTTTAACATGCAAAGGTGTCCTCACTTAAACAACCTCCCTGGTTGTCACAGTTTTTCAAGGCTTTACCATTATATTCTTTTCTTATGCACTTTCTTAAAACCCTTGTTTTCTGTACAGGACCAGTGTTACATCAATCATAGCTAACATTATCCTACAAGTATTCTTATTAGCAGAGCATTTGATCTGTCCTTCCTCAATCTGGGGCTCAGAGCTGCTCAGCAAATTAGCAGCATCTTGCTTTTCTGCACCATTCTTTAAGAACAAATATTCCCCCTCTGCCTGCCTTGCTTTGCCCTGTGGATGTGATTCATGCCTGCATGGTGCATTATCTAGTTACTTCTTAAAGAATAAATGGAACATAATCCTTTTAGGAACACCCCGACACCAGCCACAACGTCTCCTACCTTAAACTTCTCTGCCCCTAATTTACTGATTTGCTGTTAAAGATTTGCTGTCATTGCTGGCTCTGACTCAGCCATCTCACAAACAAACACCAAAGAACAGTGCTAGCCCCAGCTAAGCTTCTAACTCATCCTACCATCCCTGCTGTGCACCACCAGCACCTCTGATGGTCCCAGGCTGCCACTGAAGATTCTAACACTTCTGATAAGGAGCTGATACAGCCATGACCTGAAGCCAGCTGTAGGCTTTTTCCTCATTTGCTGGCACTTTCCACTAAGCAATAACATCTCCCTAACAACATAGTAGTTAAACTACGTGAAGCTTCTTTGTTTGCATGGAGATCTGGGGTGAGAGAGAAGGCATTGTTCTGGCAGCACTAGGAATAATGAAGTCTGATTTCTCGTCCACTTGTGTCTCCCTTGACTGACTTTGGGTCCTTCCTTTGGCTCGGACAGGCTTTTTACCCCACCATTAAATCTTGAATATTAGTACTACATTAACAGCTGTATGTTACTTTTCAACAGGTAAAGGGTTAAAACTGAAAAATGGAAATATTGAAGGATTTTCTTACCATGTGGAGAGGTGAGTTGCAGAGCTGAGACTGAATTTCTGGGACTTGCCTTCCTAGCCCTTTTGTTCTGATCTCAGTGGCATACAAATGTGCTTCTGCTGAAGAAAAGCCAGATATGGGAGGTCCCTTGTGCCTGCCAGCCTCTGCCATTGTGGGCTTTCTAGTCATTAGAACAGAGTTCTGTTACAGAGAGGAGCCCAGTGCTATATTAGAAACGTGAACATCATAAAATCATTGAGGTGACTACTCAATAAAACTCAGCTTTTGAAAAATCAAGGCAGATCATGCTGAATGTCCTCACATCTCTGTGTTGTGGGTTTGGCTTGACCTCCATTTTGCGCTCTTATGGGTCAAAGCATTTTCCCTCTTGTAAAATGCTATTGATTGAACCACGATTATAATTTTGATGAGGGACTTTGAACTGGCTATTGGAGCAGATGAGTTCACAAAGAGAAGCAAATATGAAAAGAATGGGTATCAATTTCATTTGGGCCAGACATGTACTTACCTGAAATGCCTGTGTGTAACAAAATGCCTGGCTATTAAACCATCCATTGCCTCTGCTGAGTGACAGTGCGAATTATTTCTGACAGCCATTAGGAGTTGCTTCAGTTAAGTATCCCAAACAGTGCAGCTCTTCACTACAAAATTTGCTGGTATTTTGAAAACACTGTAAAACTTCCCTAATCTCAGAAATCAATGACAACCTGTCAAAGGTAAGAGTCAGCGTCTCAGTCTCCACACTGATAATTACTCCTCTAACTTGCTAGAGAAAGTGCCAGATATTCATCTTCCTCTTAGGAAATGTGAAATCTCTGGCAGCTAATAACATCCCTTTAACATATGTACAGCAGTTGTCCATTCTGACCCTCTCCAGAAGTACAGCTTCTGTCGGCTGCTTTTGAGAGCGCCATGAGAGCTCTGGCTGGTAGCAGATTCCTGTTCTTTCACTGTTGTTTGTCTGTGCTTGTAAACAGTGACCCAGAATAGAAACATGAGTGTTGTTTGAACAGCTAATATTTGCTATGAAGAAAGCAGCTCCACAACTAGGGGCAGATCCCACAGCCTCTGATCAAGTGAGTCATTGCTCTGCACACATATGGTGTTGTCAAGTTCAGTAAGCCTGTCAAGTGCAGGGCTCAAGGATCAGACTCACTGGCCTCCCATCATCTGTGGCATCGGGACAAAGATGTGAAGGGTGTTTGCACTGCTGATGTTCTGTGTATTTGTGCACATGTTTGTGAATCTACTCTTAGTGGGGGAGAGTGTGGGAAGAATGTAAAAAGGTGAAAATCAACACAAAATTGAAGGATGTCTTCCTCCACCTAAACACAGCCCATCAAAGTTAACATGCCATCACTGCACTGCATATAAAACCACTTCATTCTGAGTCGTTAAAATTGCAATGTCAGTTAACCTAAGGTTAAAAGAGGACAAAATTTTAGGCTGCCCACGCAGCACTGTTTCAGTGCATCTATATTACTGCATTATAATAGAGCCTTGAATGTCATGTCAACATAGCATTCATTTTCCTATGGGAAGGAGGCCCTTGGGGTCATACTGTTTGTGTAGGTGTATGTTGGCTTGACAGTTGTCCCCTCCCTTGCTTTTGAAACCATCCACCAGTTTCAAACAAATCTCAAAGATACTATACTGCCATAAATACATGGAAATTGGAGGTCCAATGGAGGACCTGCTAGAGATCCAGGGAGAGAGAGAGAGAGCAGTATAAACCTAGCCCTTACTAGACACATAGAAAAGTAACCTGAGGAAAAAGATGCTAAAAATACTCCAGGTATGAGAAAAGCCTCAGCTGGTCTCCCTGCTTCATTAAACACTTGGCCACAGTCAAGGTTTACCTGTTGGTTCTCTGAATGGGATAAATACATATTGTGGTGATGTTCCTTTAGCAGGTCACCCTGCAGGCTGGGTACATGCTGGTCCCAAAGCTCCTTGCTCTTCTGCACAGCCCAGCCCCATGTGGCCAGGGCTTACCATGGGGGCATTGCTACAGCTTGGGCTTAGCTCACACTGTGGGGAGTCACGCATTCTCTGCCCTGCACGCTGTCTTGCATAAGCAGTGCTGCTTCTTCATGAGGTCTTCTGTGGCAGCTGCTAAGGTAGCATGTGAGGGCTTTGCAAACATCGGGTAAGCCATCTTCAGAAGCTCCACATGAGGATAGCTAGGTTCAAAAAGAAGAGATTCAGATTCTCTCCCATTGTGTAACTAGGGGTGTCATGCAGGTGCCATGGGAGGTATTGGTAGGACACACTGTCCTACTCATGAAGTGAGTTGGTAGCCAGATGCTGTACAAACTCCTGGAGGACAGCAGTGCATGTGGTTTCCTGCAGAGACTGGGCATAGTCAGGGGCAAACACAAGCAACGATGGATAAGCAGTGGGGCTGATGGCAGGCTGGTGTGGCTAAACATGAGCCTGTCTTTCCAGGATTGAGAGAGACCATTACCTCCTTATTCTACAGACTGGAAACAGAGGCTCAGTTAAAGGGCAGCTCAATTGCTGCTTCCCTTCTGGAGAAGAACTCTGAAGAAAGAAGTGAAGAGGTGCTTCTTCCAAGTAGGGGCTGAAGGAGAGAAGGGGAGTGTGAGCTGCACTGGGGCTTGTAGCCATGGATCAGTGTTGCTAGTCAAAATGACACTGATTTTAAACTAGTGCTCAAACCTCAGTGAGTCCTGCAAACCAGAATTTAAGATCTTTTGTGAAGGATGTCATAGTGTTACACCTCTGCTTATTATAAACCAGACCCACCTGCATGCTGCCCCTCTTCCTTCCACTGTACGCAGCCTTTTGGCACGGCAGTATTGTTAGAGCCAAAGGTTTAAAGATAAAGATTTTTAGGTAGGTGTAATAGCTTTTATGAAGACAGCTAATACAACTGGAGAAAGCAGATGAGGTTTGGAGCATGCAAAATCCTTGGGAAAGACACGGTGAATTTCAAACCTAACTGCACATGGGGAGCTGTTGTTCTGGGTTTAATTAGACCTATGTCTGAGCTAGATGTCTGACAGCACCTGTGGAATTGAAAGAGGCTATTGGTGGTTGGCTCCTGAGGGAAAAAGAAAGGCAAGTAATTTGTAGAAAAGTAGCAACACAATGTAGAGCACCAAAGAGATTAGTGGGAATGGTGAAAAGAACAGGATGGTAGCATGCTCTAATACGTTAGTATTCAGAAAAGTAGTGAGATAGAGCTCCCAGCTTTACCGAGGGAGAGTTCTGTAACTTTGAGAACTGGGTTGGGAGATCAGAGGTGGAATGACTACACTGTAAGACAGGTTGCCTGTTGGAAGCACTTAGTCCCAGCTGACTTGTATGAAGAGTTGATTGTATCTTTTGACAGGCTGAGAAAAAAACCTTTCTTCTCTCTGTGCAAAGTTGTGCCTATTGAATTTAAACTCTCAAGTGTTTGGCAGATCTTCACTGTCTCAGCTAAACCAAGAGTTCCTCCCTGTGAAGAGCTTTTAGTGTGACTGCAACTAAAACTGCTCAGCTGCTAATTGAGGCTTGTGCAGCAGTCAAAACAGGATGATGCCTCAGCTGCCTGCATCATGCCTCATCTCACTCACTGTTGGGATTTGGATGCTGGTGGTGGTCCCTACCTTTTCTGTGTGCCTAAAGCCAGCCAAAGGGTTCCAAGTCCGCCTTTGGGCAATGTTTCCTCCTTAGGACAGCAGGGTTACAGGAAGTATCAAAGGAGGAAGCCTGAGGTCCATGTCCCAGGAGATATGAGGCTGTTGGGCTGTGACCATCTCCCAGTGCTAGTGGAGATCCCTACCAACTTGTGGCCAGGCAGTTCCTTCCACGCACAGTTTTCCAGGACCTTGATGAGCAGGATCCAACACATGGGAATGGGACAGAAACTTCACTGATGGCCTCAGCTGATGGTGAGACATTATTTCATCCCAGGAGTGCATAAGGCAAAGTGCATCTCTCTGTGTCCTTCAACAGAACAGGCCATGTTCCTGCAGAATAGTGTGGCCGCATACAGAAGACTGGCCCTGTAGGGTGGACAGGCTCCCTGCTCACATCTCTGCTCAGCTTGGCATTGCTGTAGCACCTACCTGTCTGTGGCATGAGATCTTCGCTCCTGCCGTGCCTGGGGGTACAGCATCTCCGGAACAGGTCTGAGGGAGCTGCTCGTCAAGCTCCAGCCAGTGTCTTCTCACCATTTGTGCAGCAGATGTCATTACCAAGCCCTCTTCTTGTTCCTGCAGAGCATCAGCACTGTGCAGAAACCAAAGAGCATCATCCATAACCCACAGCACGGCAGCAGTGGTCTTGCGCTACCTTCTGCCCTAACAGGCTCAACCTGGTACCTGTGTCCCTCTCCCAGTTGAGGCCTCGGTTGCATGAGGGTGGTGGAAAGAAGATGCTGGACTAGGGGCACCTGCAAGTGTCAGGACCTGGTTGTGTGTCTGTCAGCTCTGCAGGAAGATGTCATTTTTGGGGTGGGCTCCCTACCTGTGCACAGCATGATTGTGACAGGAGGAACTGCATGAAGCCTTTGTTGACGGCCTTGGTTTCTCTGCTCTTGGAACCTTTCTCTTTGCAGACAATAATTCATACATTACAGAATTAAGACGTTGCATTCAGTACGTGACTGTGAGTGCATCCTCTCACTATGCTTGTTTTCCTCTCTTGCACTGGCTTTGAAGAGGCAATTAAGACCTGGTGGCAGGCAGGCCAGAGGTGAACAGTACCTGATCTGTGTGACCCGTTCTCCTGAGGCAGCAGCCCAGCTTTCCCATAATAGCCACAGAGATGAGGTTTGGGAAGCACTGACTGCTTTATTTCCTCAGATGATCACACGATGTCCTCGAGGCAGCAGCAGAGCTCAGCTGATGCTGATGCTGGCTGGTGGATTTGAGGATGCTCTCAGATGAGCCCACAGGGAAGTTAAAGCCATGTGATATGGGTGCTGAGTAGCTGTGCATTAACAGGGTCCCTGGGCCCTCAAGTCATAGCTCCAGATGGAGACACCTATGGTAATTTTGAATTACCTGGCTTCTCTCTGACAACAAGTGAGTTGTGAAGATTCAGCCACAGTGGCCTAATTCCTAGTTCTCAGGTCTGGGCACCTCACTACAAGAGAGATATTGAGGTGCTAAACTGGATCCAGAGAAGGGCAATGAAACTCACGAAGGCTCTGGAGCACAAGTCTGATGAGGAGTGGCTGAGGGGACTGGGGTTGTTTGGTCTGGAGAAGAGAAGGCTCAGGGGAGCCTTTACCGCTTTCTACAACTGCCTGAAAGAAGGATTGAGTGAGGTAGGGTCGGTCGTTTCTCCCAAGTGATAGAACAAGAGATGACAGCCTCAAGCTGGACCGGGGGAGGTTTAGATTGGGTATTAGGAAATATTTCTTCACCAAATGAGTGCTCAGGCTTTGGAACAGGCTGTCCAGGGCAGTGGTGGGGTCACCATCCCTGGAAGTGCTCAAAAACTGCATAGATGAGGTCTTTAGTGACATGGTTTGGTACTGGACTTGGTCTTAAAGGTCGCAAGGCGAGCAGGTGGTAGGAGAGCAGCTGGGGTAACACAGAATGTTTTACGAGTGTTGTTTTCCACCCCAGACCCACTATTTGTACTCTGCTCGTGTGCTTACAAAGGCTGAGCCTTACCTGGGTCACAGAAGATGGAAGTTACTTTGAAAACACAGCCAGCCCTTGCTGGTTTCTAGACAGATTCCTCCAGGCTGTGGGCTTTGTCCATGCCAGCAGCCAGCCTGTCTCCTCTTCTTGAAGTTCTGTTGTGCCTCTCTGAAACCATCAGCTTTGATTTGCCACCTCCAGGTGCTCAGGGCAAACCCCAGGCAGCACAAATGATCATTAGTCTTCCATGGCCTCAGTGTATAAATGCTCTCCAGGCCTTCTGTGTTTTAGCATGGTCGGATCAGCCCGTACATGGTGGAGTAGACCCAATCCAGAGCAGTGCTTGTCCCTGACTGCAGGTGAGACGGGGACAGCCTGCCCTCTGCTGCTGCAGGCTGTGAGAAGGGACCGGCTTGTTCTCCCATAGCTTAGTGTGCGTGGTCACACTAAATGTGACTCATCTGAGTCACGATGGGGAGAGCTGCAGGAGCTCTTCCAGGGCTCACACAAGTTCAGACATAGCAAAAAGTATTTGCTGATGTACAGCAAGTGTTGTGTAGCAGCTCAGGCACCGGCAATCATGGGGAGTAAGGCTCCTTGGAAGAATCAGAAAGGAAAGGGCAGAGAGAAGATGTAATTTGCCCTGAGGTTGAGAAGTCGTCTAACTCACTGTCAGGTGTTAGCACAAGTGGCTACAACCCTATGAAGTGAAGCAAGTGATGGCAATGTTAAGTAGCTGAGAGCCTGGGCTAGGTACCTTCTTCTTTTTGTCTCCCTCTGAAGTCTGCCTATGAGACTTGCTTTTGAATATTTATGTTTAAATTGCTTATTTGGAAGAAGTCACAGCCGCAGCTGTTCCTGCTGAAGTGACAGCCTGTGCTGCTGTCTCCTAGAGACCTGCAGTTCCCACTCTGTATGAGCGGCTTTTAAAATAAGGCTTGCTTTGCCACACAGATTCAAAATGTGTATAATTTCAATGAGCAGTGAGATTTGTTAGTGGTTTAAAGACCAGGGTAAGGAAACAGATGATCGGAACAAATATGGGATGTTAGAGTAACAGGCTTCTGCTTATTGCCATGATAGCCACTGCGATGTGGCTGCTGTGAAAAGACCAGCTCTGTGTTCATGTCGTGATTGAAAACAACAGAAATGCCACATGTAGAGAAGTTATTGTTGAGAGTCAAAGCTTCTCATTCAGCTGACAGAGCTGGAAGCATCAGGAAGATGAAATCACAGGCACACAATGGCGCCCCCCCCTTAGTGTTCCTCACTGACTTCAGCTAACAAGACACCATCTTCATTAGTAAGCACGAGAGAAAAATCCAGAGCTGGTGGCTAGAAGGCACCACATAACATTAGGATTTTTTCCTCCCAGCATATAAACTGCTGCACACGGTTCATAAGGTCAGAAAATCACATGTGAGAATTAAGAAAACATGCAACCAGAAACTATATGCACTGTAAACAGGTGAGGCTGCTGAAAGATGCACATAAAGTTCTGATTTTTAATGCTAAATTACTCTTAAATCAATGTACAATTTATAATTGGAAGGAAATAACAAAGTTTACATTTCAGAAACTAAACAAGTCCTCACAAGCATAAGCAGCCCTGGACTCCTGGAGCATTTTGAAGCTTCTTTTATGCAGAAACCCTCTGTTCCTACTGTAGAGAAACATGTCAATGCTTCACCTTGCTGTTTCTTTTGAGAGGGCTATTTTGACAATGCCACTTTTGTGCTATCAACACGACACTACCAAAGCCCTAAATAAAATGCATTTCTATTGCTAAGTTTTGTTATTAACATAGAATATGCCTTAAAAATAAACACCCACTTTATCATATGCTTACCACAAAAGCCTTCTTTTATTTAATTCGCTGTGAATTCCACACATATTTAACATTCCAGAAGGAGCTGACAGTAACTCTTGAGCAGAAATTTTTACCAGTATTAACAGGGGACATCTGTACCAGCACAAAACAAAAGAAGTGCTTTAAAATCTAGGCTGATGGGCTTCTGGCATGCAGGAGAACCTCCCTGACAAAACAGAGTTTCCCCATATGCAGAGTCGATATACTATGATGCAGGCTGGCAGCGCAGCATAGCAATAGAATCTATTAAATCTGTGTTGGGAGCTGGTTACCAGCAACGCTATATAGCAATTTTGGGGAGGAATTTCTGAGATAAGTTCTGTTCTTCCCAATGAGATTCTGAAGAATCACCCACCAACATTTCTGCAGAAACGCTTTACAGCTTGTCCAAATTGTACTAGACAACCCATCTTTCCCCACAAAAGCTTACAGAGCTTGTAGTTTACTGATTTACTGCTTGTTCTAATGACTGTTGGTGGGAATGGTTTGGCATTGGTAAAAAGATTAATTTATGTATTAATGCAATTCAAAAGTTCACTCAATTTACACAACATAATGAAAAGCTTAATCTGAACTCTCAACAACTCTGTCTTCCCCCTGTCCCAAGTTTGTAACAGGGATCTCATAGAGTCTTTGAGAGGCTGCTTCAGAGCAGAGAAAAAAGATGAAGCAGATGAGAGAAAACACATTCCCAGCTCACACCAAGGCTTCACAAATTAGAACCACGGGTCCCACATGGAGGTGTAACCTATTGCCGCACAGCACTCCTGTTACTAGTGATCTCCTCTTGGGCAACACCACAGAGCCTCCACTCTACCACATCCTTGGAGAGAGCAGGAGAGCACGATGGGGTCAGGGAGAGTAGCAAGCAGACAACAGGAGTGCAAGGCCTGGCCATCTGCCACATGTGATGATCAGTCCTCAGTCTAGAGAGGAAGAGACTAAAGAACAAAAATGGAAACACAGCATGTAACAGCAACAAAATCTTAATACAAACAGCCCTTGCTCCTGATATAGACTTGTCTGAGTAAGCGATGCACAGTGTCTGAACTGCATGATGTGCTCATGAGACCAGCTCTTTCAGCATAAGGCAATGCCTGATAGTTGATTTTTCAAGACAGCAGGGTATCCAAAAGTGTATAAGGATTATTTTTGTCAACCATGGAAATTTAACCAATTATGTGATGCTCACCCTGTCATTGCTTAGTTGCCTAAAAAACCTTTCAAATATTCCTAATACTGCCTTTCAATTTAGGAATTTACACCTGCTGAACTACTAGACATGTTATTAACCCCCAGCTGCAGAGGAGCTCCCAAAAAGGGGAAAGCAACAACCCACAAGTTAAAAAACTTAACGAGGCCTTGCTTACTGGGCTAAAAAAAAGCACAGGGCACTAAGAGAAGCCTGTTTCATGGGAGGAAAACTAAAAGGTGCTTGTTTAAACCTTCCTCTCACCTCAAGGAGAAAAGGTCTGGAAGCTGATTAAAACCAAACCTAGTATAAAGCCAGTCTCTCTTCTTCCTGCAGGTAGCAGATTTTTCAGATGGTAAAATGAATTGTCTATTTAAAAAAGCACAGAACCTAAATATTTTATGTAATCATTGATTTGCAATACTGAACATTGTCCAAGACTTGCAGCACATGTAGGCTGTGCCTTGGGCTCACACACGTGGGCAATAAGACCAACTTTTTAGACACTTATTTCTGGTGCTTGTTGGGCCACTGCTCTGTTAACGCAAACCAACCCAGACACCATCTGTCACAGTAGCCTTTTTACAGTGAACTTCATGGTATTTAACACACAAAATATGTCACATTTCCAAACAAGTTGCCAGCATCTCTCATATAAGATTATTTCCACACACAGATACTCTCCTTAACTCCTCAGAAAGGATCCCAAACATTACTCAGGAGAAAAAGGATGTAAGTGCAAGTCTAATTTTAAGTAAGTAACACGACTCTCCCTTCAGCTTCTTCATGTACATGCAGGAGCTAAAGGACTCTAAGAATCAAATGCAGAGCTCCTTAAAATAATACCTATTCTAAGTATATCTTTATGCTAGCAAAAAAAATATATATATATCAATGTTTTAAAGTTTTAAAGTAACAAATTTACATTACCTTTTTTATACTAGGATTTTCCTTTACCAGTTTAGTTTCAGTATACATGATCCTCCCTAACAGAGTATTTACAGACAAGGAAAAATAATTAAACATCAGGATATTTATTTTGCATATAAATATTTACAGGAAAATACTTAAAAAATTAAGTATTCAAAGTTACACTGACTTCAAAAAAGCTACATGCTTGTATGTTATAAAAACATATTGCCTTTACTGTGCTCAAATTTACTATTCAGATCTCTGGATTTTCTTATAAAAGCTTTCTTTTGTGCTTCATCAAATCGATGGACTTTGAGATCCTGGTCTCGGTCAAATGGCCTTCTTTCCTGAGGTTTGTTCTTTTCTTCAGATGCCTTGCTCTTTAGCTTTCTCTGATGTATGTCCATCAGAGATTCCGACCTCTTTGACTCCTGGAAAAATGGGAAGAAGGAAGAGGAAGTTAGCATTACAAAGGGAGAGAAAATCCAAATGGAAAGACTGGAATTAGGAAGGCTGAAAATTCCAGAAAAACGATGACAGCTTAGGAAGTGTAAAAGAGAATGATACATTTGGCATACATAACAGAGCAGAAAGCATGTACAATTTTGTCTACACTGAATAAAATACTAATAATCCACTGATGTTAAAGATACCCGTAACGATGCTGATTCTCTGCAGACTGTGGAGATAAATTATATAAATAATGCAAAAGAAATACAAAAGTTACTCTGCCATTCTTGGAGACAAATACAGACAACATGTCAAGAACACATGCTCAGTTTCTCATACACTTCCTCAAGCATCTGCACTTGGTCACTGCTAGGGGCGGGAACAAGCTAGATACCCTTTTGATCTTACTCTCATGCGTTATGATGTTTTTAAGGTGTGCTCTCTTCAATGTCTGAGTTACCTGTTGCAAGCTTACAGGACAAAGCACAGGTTTGAGCTAGAGCACGTTTTGCCATGTCAAGTACTTTTTGGTCCATTTATTAAAACACACAATCCAGCTCAAATATTACATAAAACTTTTGCTGATTTCACACAGGAGCAGCATAGTTTTCGCAACGATGTGCATCCCCTCCTTCACCTAAGTGTATTTGTGCATCCCACAGCAGTCAACTTCTCAGACTCTCAGATCCTTACAGATCATCCAAAAGATTAGTCTGAGACAATTCTCTCATCAAGAAAGAGCAAAGGGTGAGCAGCTCTGTTTTCTCAAGTCTAGGAACAAGACATCTTTATTCCAGAGGTTCGCTTTCCCCTCACTGCCTGTGCAAACACTTCATCCCCCATGCAAATAATAATTCATACACAGCATAAAAAATGAAAACAGAAAATGGGTAATATTTATTCATTGTGTAACTGCATCAGTGCTGACAACATTGCACTAGAGAATGGATATGGCAGCAGCACTGAAAGAACTGTAAGAAACCAGTTTAAGAACTAAAGCTCCTGAAAAGAACTATATTCAGAATGTTAGTAGAAATAGACAACACAGAAGGAATTTAAGCCAGTATGCTAATAACTCTGGATTTGCCATCCTCTAAATCAAGAGGCACATGTGATTTAATGCATAACAATTAAAAGTGCCAGATAAACTTAAATCATGTAATATAAGCCAAGGCTGTGATTTCAAGAATTATACTCTCAAGAGACCAGACAGACTTGCAGAGGATCAGGCCTTAAATCAAGGAAGAACAGGAACGAACAGCTGCAAGGCACCAGTCCATATTCCCTGGTGAACAGGGCTGACAGAGAAGTGGGAGGGAAGTTGACATGGAGTTCAGATTTCTAGTAATTAACATCAGCCTGTGAAAATGATCTGCTTCTCCAGAGACTGAGGAAAAGTTCAAATAATAATGTTGTTGTAATGAGCAGTTAACGTAATTAATTAAGAAATACAATTAATGCATTGACCTGCTTAGCCCATCAAGCTTCTTTTGGGTTAATGCATATTTTTTCTCCTACAAAACGTCCACTTCTACTACTGTTTTATTCCTGGAAAGCTGGTAACTTGGTGGAGCAAGCCAATATCTGAATGAAGATTGTCTATTCCCAGCAACCAGGTCCTGATGTGAAGATGATTTAAGGAAAACCCACCTAAAAACTGAGCCAATACACACAAAACCCAATTCTGTAACACTGTTTTCAGCAGCAGTTGGTGGACCCAATCCTGCTCTTCCTGAATTCAATGGCAAATGTTCTAATGACTTAAGAAGCAGTAGGTTTGAGCACTAAAAGGGAAGACTGTAGTAGCATCATCATGGAAACCAGCAGTGCTAGGAATGAGAACCTGAAGAAAAGCATGAAGAATTAAAAGAGATGCAGGAAGAAGAAGCATTTTGCTATCACACTTACATTGTATGAAGTCACCTGCTCAATGAGTCTCTTATCTCTGCCAGATAACACGATTTCTTCATCATCCTTACTGGTTGACTTTTTTGCCTCTTCTCTTTCCTGATGAGTAGAAGCAATAACATACTACAGTAACCAGAATGTCCAAAGAAAAAAGGAAAACTATATTTAATTAAATCTGAAGGTTAGAGGCCACAATAGAAGACACCAGCTATTTTTTTGCTCAGCTTGATAAAAGAACAACACACTGTAACTGGCAATTGAATGAGCTGATATAGGGTACCTGACTACTACAGGAGGAAGAGGAAATAAATGAGTGTCAATATTACTTAAAATCATTATTTCCTTGCCTTTACCTTTAAGCCTCAATTAGTAAGTTCTGGAAACAAAGGATAAGCTCAAAAAAAAAAAAAAAGTAAATTAATTGACCAGCTCAGAGAATCTTTGCTTTCACAGAATATTAGCAACATCCATACTGCCTACAGGTGTACATGGATGAGTAAATGCTCACCTTGGCTTTTCTCTCTCTGTCGGCTGGGGTATCTGTCCAAATAGATCTATCTCCTGATTTGTCATCAGCTCTTCTCTTGAATGTTCTTGGGCCAAATCCAAAGCTTTTCAATTCAGGTGGAAGCTCTGTCATCCATGATTCCCTGGTAATTTGCTTGGGTTCATTCTTTATGAAAGAAATAGGTGCAGAGGAAGAGTAAAAAGAGCATGATCAAGAACTGCTGTCTGAATCTCTTGGTTTCCAGCAGAAACAATGACTTTTTCTTCAAACATTTAGTGTCCTGAGCAGAACTGCAACTGAGTTCACAGAGAAATAGGCAAAGAAAAAACATAAATACCCTTCAGCAACAAAATACTACAAATTAAGAAATGCAACTTACGCTCTCTGCTGAAGTAAGTTTTTCCTTCATTCTCTGCGCTCTGCATTCAAATTCTTTAGCCACACCAGACTCCACTGGTCCTTTTGCAGGCATTGGGCCTATAATATCTTCTTCTTCCTCACTACTATCTGTTTCCTTCCAAAAAGAAAACATTTCTCTCAACCAGAGCTCTAAGACCATCAAGAAACACTTCAGCTTCACAGGATTAGAATGATTTTATAGACCTAATGCAATGCACCTGCCAGACAACAAAAACCTGGATTAAAACTCCAGATTAGACTGGTTCTAGTACTTTAACATGGATACTTAGCGGCCATGTTTCCAAAAGCACCCTGGCTTGTCTGAAGCAAAACAGCTGGTTAACACAGCGGCAAAGTCCTGCTACTTTGTGTTGCCCTGCATGCAGGCATGTAGCCCCTGCGGCCCCAGGTAAAGTTGCAACACCCAAATTTACATGTTTGATCCTTTGCACTTCACCATCACTAGCAACATTTGGATGCATCTCTGGAATAAGGATCACAATCTCTCACTGCAAGAACAGTCTCAAGCTTTGACTCTGTAAGTGTGCTTGGAAGAGTTACATGCAAGCTAGGGCACAGTGACATACATGGTACTACACCGCTGGGTGTATAGTAATCTGCCAGCCTCGCTTCTCCATTCTGTTACTCTGCTCTTCAAACCCTTTCAACATCACATTCCAAGCAATTATTTGGAGAATAGCTAAAAAAAACCCAGATTTTGAAAAGGGACTAGGCTACACTGAAAGCTCACAGGTCCCTCCAAGTTAAAACAACACAGATGTGGGCAGAGGCAGAACTAGACATGAAATGGTGGCACCACAGTGCCCTGGAGGCAAAGCTGAGATGCTCAGTACCTACAAAGTGAAAAGATTCAGCTACAGGCTGAATGTGTGTGATAAAGCAACAGGAGTAGGATGAGGATAAGGCTGTATATCAGGAAGCACAGAACACTGATTCAGAATATAAGGTGATGGTAAATAAGTTTTAAATGAAAGACAGCTGGGGGCAATGGCTTGCTTCTGTCATGCCAAACTTTGGTTACCTGGTGGGTATCCTACAATCAAGATCCTAGAATCAAACTTGGCTAGGGATCTTGAAGACAACAGGAAGGAATTCTATAGGTACGTAGCAAATAAAAGACAGACTAAGGACAATGTGGGCCCTCTCCAAAAGCTACCAGGAGAACTGGCTACCCTGGATTTGGAGGAGGCTTAAGTTCTTAATGACTTCTTTGCCTCGGTCTTCAATGGCAAATGCTCTGACCACATCACCCAAGTCTTGGAAGGCAGATGCAGGGACTGTGAGAATGAAGACCCAGGGACCACTGAGAGGACTGGTGCTGGGACCGGCCTTGTTCAACATCTTTGTTGGTGACATGGACAATGGGATTGAGTGCACCCTCAGCAAGTTTGCTGATGAAACCAAGCTCTGTAGTTTGGTTCATACGTTGGAGAGAAAGAATGCCATTCAGAGGGACCTTGACACGCTTGTGAGGTGGGCTGATGCCAACCTCATGAAGTTTAAAACTATGACAAGTGCAAGGTCCTACACCTGGCTCGAGCAATCCCAGGCACAGCTACAGGCTGGGCAGAGAAGAGATTCAGAGCAGCTCTGCAGAGAAGGACTTGGGGGTGTTGGTTGATGAGAAAATGGACATGAGCCAGCACTGTGAACTCGCAGCCCAGAAAGCCAACTGTATCCTGGGCTGCATCAAAAGGAGTGTGACCAGCAGGTCAAGGGAGGTTACCCTGCCCCTCTGCTCTCATGAGCTCTCACTTGGAGTACTGTGTGCAGTTCTGGTGTCCTCAACATAAAAAGGGCATGGAATTGTTGGAACAAGTTCAGAGGAGGGCCACAAGGATGATCAGGAGACTGGAGCACCTCCTCTATGAAGACAGGATGAGAGAGTTGGGGCTGTTCAGCCTGGAGAAGAGAAGGCTGCGTGGA